>PISX010019959.1:0-36956 GCA_004024625.1 Mellivora capensis
CATCACCATCACCACCATCACCATCATCACTGCCACCACCACCATCTCCATCATCACCATCATCACCACCACCACCATTACCATCACCATCATCACCATCACTATCTCCATCATCACCACCATCTCCATCATCACCATCATCACCACCACCACCATTACCATCACCATCACCATCATCACCCTCACCACCATCACCATCATCACTGCCACCACCATCATCTCCATCATCACCATCATCACTGCCACCACCATCTTCCCCATCATCATTGTCATCATCATCCAAATTCCTCACAAAGTCACCCTGATTGGCCCATGTTGGGCTAATCTTGACTCAATTAATTATGGCCATGTTAGATGTGAACCTTCTTAGAGCCAGTTCCTATTGATTGGAGCAATTGGTGTTTAAGGATGTGAGCAAGACAGACATGCCCAAAATGGTCTACATTCTGGAATATTCTTGGTTTGGTTTTGTTGGAACGGTGCCGAGTTTAGTGGGGAGTTCTCTTCTGTGATTAGTCCATAATTTGTTCTGAGCTAGGCAATGCCACTGACCACCCAGGATTCAGGATAGGTAGTTGTTCATGGTGCTGGGGTGGCAGAGGTGAAGGGACAGCAGGGTTAGGGAAGGTCGAAAGCTCTGAATGTTGCTGAATCATGATGGAGGCTTCTGGAAGAGAGGAAAACCCCCAAACCCTAAGTAAATGAGGACCCGGGAAGGGAGGATGGGAATAGAACATGGCAGGGGGTCCGCAATGCAGTGACATTGCCTAATGGTGGAGGAGGAGAAGAATCCAGAAAAGAAGAAGAGCTGGAGGAGGATGAGAAGGAAGGAAAGGAAAAAGAAGCAGTAATGGAAAAAAAAGATGGTGGAAAAAAAAGATACTGCCATTGGTGTGATGGTGACCACAATTATGATGATGGTGAAGATGGAGATGTTCCTGAGGGACACTGGCTTCAGGAATCCAAGTTCTAATTCTAATTCCTACAGACTTCTGGAGATGGCCTTCCTCTCCCTCATTATGCTCTAGCCTGTAATGCACATCTGCTTCTCCAGGACGAGAAGGAAAGAAAGGGCACTGGGACCCCCCAACAACAATTCCAAAGTTCTGGTTCAAAGGAGGGTATCCGGGCTCAGGGAGCTCTGCCCTGAGGTGGAAAAGGGGGGTTAAGAGCAGCTGGTAAATGATTTACTGGGATGGCGGAGAGGAGGAAATTGCTGATCCCATATCACCAAGCCCAGGAGGAGGGGATGGGCTTGTCCAGGAGTGGAAAACAGGGTGGGAGCTTTGCTTCCAATGCCAATATGAGTCCATCTCAAGTCTTCCTTTATCCAACAAAGCCACGAACAGGATAACCAAGCTAACTCCCATGTGTTTATTGGGGGATTACCATTTGCCAGGTGCCCTGCTTAGCTTTGGCCTATCTTCTAATCCCTGCACAAACTCTATGAGGAAGTTGTTTTTTACTGAATTGTTTTTATTGAGGTTATGACATGGCTACATACAAACATCGGTAACGTAGGGAACTGGCAATTTCATGTGATTCAGCTTATTGTTCTTCTTATTAGTTAAGTCCAGAGAGTGAAGCAACATGCCCAGAGTTACCCAGATCCAGTGCTGGGATGAGCTCCCTACTAAGACTGGGACCTCATGTGTTCTGAAAGCCCCAATTCATAGGCTCATTCCTCCCTTCCCTTCTCTGAGCCTTGGGGTGCTTACTTGTAAACTGAGGATATACCAAAGAAGCTGCCATTTAGTGCCATTTAATGCCATTTTGTGTGCACGAGGCACTGTTTTCCGTGTTGTACCCCCATGCACTTACCTCCTGTTCCCTGTCCTTCTCTGAGAGAGGAGCTGTTCCAAGCATTGTCCTTATAGAATGTAAGGAAAGCTAACTGAGCTGATGCTGCACAGGCCTGAGCTCAATGTCCCCACTTGGTAGAAGACCAGCTAATGTTGCTCTTATCCCCACAACACCTCTCTTAGGAGCCACAGCCTGGAACAGATGGACAGAGGACATTCCATTACCAGGAATGAAGCCCCCTTCCTCCTGGCCCATTGTGAACACATACCAGTCAAGAAGGCCTCTCCCATGGCTCATTCCCAGAAATCAAGGGCAGGAGAGGAACTTGGTTCTTCCGGATGTCTTATAGATGGTCAACACATCTCTTTCACCAACACATTACTTCTCACAGTGAGTTAAGGCGATGTTATGGCAGATCCTCTTTCTACAGCACATGCCAGGCAATGCAAAGAGGGGTCAGAAGGAAGCCAATGCTTGTCCTGACCATTAGTATTATTCTGATCACTTTGTTCCACTGCTGGTTCTTTGGCCAGATCGTCCCTTTGCTAACCATTCACTGAGCAGGTGCTATCTGGTGGGCACTGTTCTGGCTGCATCTGGGGGCACCGATCCCTACTTTTGCACGTGTGTGTGTGTGTGTGTGTGAGAGAGAGAGAGAGAGAGAGAGAGAGAGACTTTGAAGGCTACAGCCCAACATGATTACCCTAAGGAGCCACTCCTGTTCCAGCAGCCAGTCCAGCTCCTAGCATACAGTAGGTGCTTAAACATTGGTGGTTAAATTGTATCGTGGTTGCCTCTGTGAGTTCCTGTTCAGGCACATTGCAGGCAGGTTGCAAATGCCCAGAAAACATTTGTCAGGTGGGAGGGAACTGGAACATAGACGTTCACATTCATTCTCAAGTCTGGCTGGGCTTTGGGGAGAGGAGAGGTAGGGCCTGTTTTTATTTGCTGTCGCTTTGGTTTGATTTTTCACTGTATCGACTTCCCTGGAAGGGAAGGGGCCCCTCAGGTGAGTGGCGAGGAACCCCAGATCAGGCCTGGCTTATATTCTCATAACTTTCTCATATTACCGGCTCTGGATACGACTACACAGGCCACCTCATTGTGTAAAAGTTCCCCAAGAATCCTGGCAGACCCTCTGAGCACCCTAACTTCCCCCAAATGAACCCCTCAAAACATAACAGCCCAAATTCCCTAAAGCGAGTGACCCCAAGCACACAAAAGGTGCACAAAAGGCAAAAAATAATAGGTCTCCTTCATTCTGCCTACAGCCCGTGATGCAATGCCATAAAGCATGTGATTTAGGATATTAAATGCCGTTGGTGATGAGAACGTCATGTAAGATTTGCTTTGCGACTTCTTTCTTCTCCAACTGTCATTAAAAATGATTTATAGGTGAGCCCAAGTCTCAGGAACACCATGATTAGAATTGAGGGTCTGGGGGATCGGGTTTCCAGGGCAGCCTTGCCCGGCTGTCCAGAGTTCTGGGGACAGAAAAGGCTGCACCAGAAGGCAGCTCAGTGTTTCAAAGGTAAGTGCCTGAGGAAGAAGCATGACTAGTTCCTTGCCGACATGAAAACAATGAAGTTTTGTGAGACATTGTCAACTGCTGGTTTCAAAGGTGGCTTCCACAGGGCTAGGCTGGAGAATGCTCCTTCTGCAGAAGCCTCTGGAAGTGGGTGTCCTTCACCGCCAGACTGGACTTTGAATTAGGGGATGCCTTCGGATTTTGGTGTAATAAGGATGCAGAATTGTCATCTGTATGGTACCTTTATTCTGTGCCTGATGCTTGTCATGGCGGCCCGAGGAATCAGATACTGTTGGTATCACTCTTATTTTACATATGAGAAAACAGGTTCAGAGAAGTGAAGGGTTTGGCTCATAGTCACACAGACGGAGTGGGAGGGTTTGAACCCAGGCTGTCTGCACTCCAAGCACAGGCTTAACTTGGGATTCTACACTGGGTCATCACTTCTCATTCAAAGTGGCTCTAAATACCCCTTTGCCTCCTCCTGCCCCACTCTCTCACCCCCAGAAGTTGCCATTAATTAGGCACCTGCCATGCGCCTCTCTCCTGCGTGCTTGCTATCGGCTACCCCTAATCCCCGTTATAGCCCTGCCGAGCCAGAGGTGTACTGGATCTCCCTCATTCAGCAGAAAGGTAGCACAGCTAAGGGAGTGGAGTCACATTGCGATGACTGCAAAGCAAACTTGCTTGTAGTGAAGCCATTTATGCAAAATGACACGCAAGCATCTTTTTGGGGTCTGAGGGGAAACAGGACCTGGATGGATGAGAGTCTTTGGAAAAACCATGAAAGAATTTAGAAGTTTGGGGGCTTGGGGCTTGGGGCTCTGAGTGCTTTGGGGTCTGAATGGTCTCTGCTTGTTGGACCAAGGAGGGTGAGCTACTCGATCCACCAATGTGGATAGTGTCCCTCTGTTTTGGCTGGCCTTGCCGTCCCCAGGCTGTGGGTGCTACGGTCTGGTTGTAGCAGTTCTCCCTGATGAGGGCTCAATTGGTGCTCAGGACTTACATCATGACCTTTTTAAATGCTCTCATCTTCCCTAGAGGAGAGAGAGTTTTATTCCCATTTTGCAGATGGGAAAACTGAGACCCAGGCTAATGAGCGCTGGCTATTGTGACTCAGAGACACTAACTCCATTCTAAGGCTGCAGTGGGGAAGAGCAGTTCACTTAACGCCACAATTTGGGAGAGAATGGGTTCTTCTCTACTTGCCCGTGGCCTCTTGTCTGTTGGGGAGGCAGGAGAAGGCTCCCAAGAAAGACAGTTGACTAAAGCTAGTAGAAAGGATGGGCTTTGAGTCTCTTCCCGCCTCCATGCACCCCCTGAGCTAAGGGCTTGGTGGTGGAGCACCTAAAGCCTACCGTGTCTTTCCCCAGTGACAATTCTGGGGTCTGGCTCCTGTGATAAAAGACCCCTCGAAACCTAGGGATTAGTGGTAAGGAGAGAAGACATACCCCAGGGGGCCCAAGTTGAGTGCTTAGCTATGAGTAATTGTTCCCTGCAAGGGAATCATAATAGGCTCAAGTCAAGCTCTTCAGGGTACCTGAGCTGGGCAGGTAAAAAGTCATGATTGAGTACATGGTTAGTGCTTGAATAAACCTGGGTGTGAAAGGATCCCAACTCTGCCCCTCATGGGCTGGAGAGGAAGTTAGCCTGTCCAAACCTCAGGTTCCTCACCTGTAAAATGCAAATAATAATGAGAGTACTTTAGGGGCGCCTGGGCGCTCAGTCGTGGTTTTGGCTCAGGTCATGATCTCTGAGCCCCACATCAGGCTCCCCATTCAGTGCAGAGTGTGCTTGGAATTCTCTCTCCCTCTCCCTCTATACATCTGCCCCCCCACCCCCATCTTGAAAATAAACAACTCTTTAAAAAAATAATAATGAGAGTGTCACGGTGAGGATCACACAGGAAAAGGCCTGCTAGGGTACCCAGGCTAACCCCTCACCTGTGCTGGTTGACCCCCAGAGGCTAATTCCGAGACTCTCTTTTCAGCCATTCTTCATTATTTTCCACCAGGAAAAACGATGGTCTTGTGCATGACAGACCCATGATGTACATATCAAACCTCATATTGGAAGAGCTAACGCATTTAGATGGTGCCCACAGTGTTTCAGGGGCTGTTCTATATTATATATTTAAGTACACCATGATGGTACAATATGTAGGTTTCAGTTTTAGGTATGGGGCCTCTCATTCTACCATGATCTGTCCTACTCAGGAAGACACAGTGGGTTATCAGTCAGTGAGGATGGGGTCAGCATTTGGGTGACCACATATCTATTCTGATTCGTTTATGGAACGAAGGGAGGAAGGACAAAAGGAAGGGGGGGGGAGGAGAAAGGCAGGGAGATGGGAAAATCTTTGTGATTTACTATAGGTTACAAAATCCTTGCAAAACATTTGCAACCAGTTGATCCACACCAGGGTTTCAAAGCACAGCCCCTGAGAACCATCACCCTAGTTTGCTCTGGATGACCTTTATCAACAAAAGTCTTAAAAGGGTTAATCTGTACTCATCGCAACTCTCACCCCATGCTTCTTTGTTCTCTATAATCATGCCCGTCTCTCCCATAAATTCTAAGTGTCACAGGGCAGAAACCAGGTCTGCCTCACTCCTTGCTGTATCCCCAGGACCTCGTACGTAGAAGTGTTCAGAAATGTTTCCGAAATGATCCAAATAGAGATGATGAAAGAAGGAAAAGTTTGAAATAAGGAAGGAGAAAATGATTCATCTGGGATCGTGCATGAGAGAATCTGGCCATAGACTCATTTCGGGTCGTCTGTAGAGTGTTTGTATTAGTCATGAGAAGTAGGTTATGCTGTGTTAACAAAAATCCCCCATAGTTTAGAAGTGTAAATAACACATATTTCTTGCTCATGCAATATGTCCATTGTGTTTCTGCTGGTGGGATCAGTGGGGGTGATTCTGCTCATTTGTTTTTATCAGAAGTCAAGGACCCAGCCAGAGTCCTAGCTCTTTTTTTCCTCCTCTCTCTCCAAGATTTTATGTATTTATCAGAGAGAGAACACAAACAGAGGAGCAGTAGGCAGAGGGAGAAGCAGGCTCTCTGCTGAACAAGGAGCCTGATGCAGGACTGGATTCCAGGACCCTGGGATCAGGACCTGAGCTGAAGGCAGAGGCTTAAAACCCAAGGAACCACTCAGGCCACCACAGAGTCACAGACGCACCTGGAAGGGCTGGGGTGGATGGTGGCTAGCTTTTATGCTTCCGCCCGGAAGTGACGTAATACCTCTGCTGACTTCTCATTGGCCTAAGCGAGTCACATGTCTGTGTTTCTCTCCCAGAGGAGAAGGAAAGTCCATGTCTACCTTATTCCTGGGGAGGGGCAGTTCTCAAAAGATGGGGTCAGCAGCGCCAGTGAAAATCACCATGTGGTTTAGCTGAAAAGACTTGATCCCCAAACAGTTTATGTCGAGTATAGATAGCTGGCTTCTCTGCGCAGAATCGCGTATCTGCCAGTGCCGACCCCCTGGGCCCAAGCAGCACCGGCCCTTTGGAAGGAGCAGGCTCGCTCGCTCCGCTGCCCGCCCCACCTGGCCTGCTTCACCCATTTTGGTGAGGAGCCTGGCTCTTGGGAGCATCCGATGTGCTGACTTCTGGTTTCGAAGGATGAAAGTAGCCACTCCGAGCCCATCCAGGCATTTTGTTTCCATCACCAGATGGGCCTGTAATCTCCTCCCAGCCCAGAGATGAGTAATGGTAATGCCCCAGAAGTGCCTTGCTCAGCCCAGGGATCAGGCTCGCTGGCGGTAGCACTCACGTTTGCTGGCAGCGGTGGGATTGCGTAAGCCCGCTAAGGGAATATTCGAGGGATCCATGAAGTTGTAGGAGGGAATGTGAGCACGCAGGAGGAATGGCAGAGCCCAGGCCCCGGATGAGGGGACGCCCCGGCTAGTGGGAGCTGAGGCAGGCAGCTGCTTCTCCTGGGAATCTCCTGTTTCATGTGAGCTGCTGCTGCCTGCAAGCTTCTCTGGGTTCCCAGCAGCCCGGTCTGTAAGAGTCGTGGGAACCTGCCTGTGCAACCGGCTGCCCGGGTCGAGAGGATGTTTCCTGCTCAGTCGTGACCTGAACCCAGCGGGGCGTGGCAGCGCCGCGGGAGGAAGGTGCGAGGTTGCACTCAGCGAAAACCAGTCAGTCAGTCAGGATAGGCTAGCTTCTGTTGCGGTAACAGACAATCCCGACATTGCAGTGATTCCAAGCAACTAGAGATTGTGCTCACTCGCTACCTTTACCCGACACGTTGATCTCGGGTCAAGAGGGTGGGGATGATCACTGTAGCCACTCAGGTTCCGAGGAGAATGGGTTAGCCCCCACCTTCAAAATCGGTGGTCTCCATCCCGGAGCAAGAGTGTTCTAGGGCGTGCCTCGATGCTAATCTAAGGCCGCCGGCCAGAAGTGACACAGCACTTCTGCTCATGTGTCAGGGGGCCAGGAAATACAGAGAGCCAGAAATCTTGGCTGGACATATTTTAGTGAATGGCCACAGTATTGGAGAGGAGAGAGCTGCTTTATAAACAGCGTGCTCTGAATGCAAAGGCTCTTTTAGATAGGGGCATCCCTGCCATCAACAATTCAATACATCCATCATCAAGGACACAGGACCTCTGTACTTGCTGTTCCCTTTGCTTCAGATACCATTCCCTGGGCTGTTTGGCCAGCTTCTTCTCCTTGTGCAAATCTCAGATTAACTGTTACCACCTGTGGAGGGCTCCCCATCCCCCTGACCCGCACCCCATCCCCATGTAGACTTTTTATTGTGTCTCACTTTTGAAAATTTTTCTTCCTAGCCCTTACCATTATCGGGAGTGATTTTTTTAAATGATGTGTTTGTATTTATTTATTGTCTTTGTTCAGTCTCCCATACTACAAGGCAAACACTGTCAGAGCTGGCATCATTAGTCTCCTCCCCAGAGCTCTTCCCACCATCCCAGACAGTTACTCACATGTAGAAGGTGCTCCGTGAATCTGGGCAAAGTATATATGGACTAAACACATGCTTGGTAACTAGGCATGGGTGAACCTATCAGTAGCAGCAACTCATGCATGACAACTCATGTCATGTATACCGTGTGGGTCTCTACTCCTACTTTGCTACATTCCCAAGCAGGCTTTAGGATCAGTCCCATTTTGCAGAGGATAAAATGACTTGCATGAAGCCAGGAATAGGAAATGGCAGGGTCTGCTGAAACTTAATGCCATTGTTCCTGGGCAGCAGTGGCCCAGAGAGGGCATGATTTAAGAGGCCTCCTGGGTAGAAGGTGTGGAGCCAGCTGCTGGGGGCAGGGGCGGGGCGGAGGGGAGCAGGTTCTTGTTTGTGGTCTTTGCCTTTACCTTGACAGAATCCCACGTTACCAGTCTAAGGTTTCCATGATTCCATGGATTTTGCTTTTGATTTATAGGCTGTAGTGGGCTGAATGGTGGCTCCCCGAAAAAAGATATATCCACATCCTAACCCTCAGAACCTGAGATGGTGACTTCAATTGGGTAAAAGGTCTTTGTAGGTGTAACTAAGTTAAAGATTGCAAGGTAGAGTCATCCTGGATTACCCAGGTGGGCCCTTACCCCAAAAACAAAGATCAGAAGAGAAGCAGACACAGACTCAGAGAAGACCCTGGGAAGACGGGGACAGAGATCAGAGTCACATAGCCATGAGCCAAGGAAGTGACCAGTCACCAGGAGCTGGAAGAGAAAACAGAGGGTTCTCGCCTACAGCACGACCCTCTGACACCTTGAGTTTGGACTTCTGGCCTTCAGACTATGATGGAATGAATTTCTGTCATCTGAAGCTGTGAAATTTGGGGTGATTTGTTACTGTAGCCCTAGGAAATGAATAAGTTGGTTTATAATAGGGTGTTTTAGAGTTGTGTGTTTTGAAATCCGGCTTGTACTAGGCACAAATATCAGGACCCCAGTCCTTTGCACACTTCCTTAGCTGGTCCCTGCTCTGCTCAGCCATGTTCTGATGTCATGAGCCTCCTTACAAAGTCAGAACCATATGGTCAGAGTAACTAACAAGGGACTTGGTATCTGTTTACTACAAAGCCTTTTCTAAACTTCTCGGCAGTTTGTGCACACTCTTCCCCAGGGCCTGGGCTCTGTGAGAGGCCTAGAGCCCTGACCGATGGCCCAGAATGCAAGTGAGGTGCAGGAGACTTTATAAATAATAATTGTTTCAAATCCCAGCTCTGCCACTTGCTAAGTCTTGCTTCCCTCTCCTGTAAAATGGGTGCACTCCTAACCATCACAGGGATGAGCTGAAGCTTAGATGAGAAGTATTTTGAAGGCTCTAAGCTGAGTGCTGGCATTCCGTACATGCTACCAATTATTGCCATTATGGGACCAACTTGAGAAATGTAATTATTGCAAAGCTACACTAACTTACCCAGCTCAATTTAGTTTAATAGAGTCTGCAGTGGTGTGGGGATGCCCAGCTAGGTAGGGGACTGTATCCACTCTGGAAGAAATGGCTTCGATGTTCATCGCGGGTGGTTAGGCTGCACTCAATGGTGGGCTCAATGGAGGGCAAGGGCCCTGCCAAATATCCAAATGGCCTCTTTGGGGAGAAAATCTGGATTGGAGTCCAGATCAGTAAAAAGGAAAGGACCACATCTTAGACTGAGCCCTATAAGAAGCATCCAGAGAGTAAAAGTACTTCCATATTTCTGTTCCACAAACCAGATGGCGAGAAATGTAAAATCAAACCTATTACAAGAAGACAGAAGAAACACATTTAAATGGCTGTTTTCATCTATGTGCAGCATGACATTGATGAAAATGCGAATTATAGTTGCTAAAAGGAGGATCTTTCACCAAGAGACATCTTTGGTTACACGGTTCAACATTCTTATTTTGGTCCAACACTAGAAGAGAGTCCATGTAACATGTGAGTGTCTTGATCAGTCTTTGAAAATTAATGGCCGAATCAAAGGCTGTCAAAAGGCCCTCCTCTCCTCTTGGCCTTTAAAAGAAATACGTTAATTTGCACATCATGTCACGTCTTGGCATTCTGGCTGCCATCTACCATTCTCCCTCGGAAAAAAAGAATTCTGCAGAATGCCCACAAGTGTGAGCATCCCTGTCATTTCTTGTTGGTGTTTGTGTCGTGTCCCCAGCGGTCTGCGTCCAGGATGTGGAATGTGGATTCAGTGCCTTCTCATTAATAAAGCCAGCCTTCACCATGTGGTGGCTTCAATTCTGGCCGTCCTCGGCATGATTCAAAGATGCATACTGCTCTTCCGATTGGTTCCCATTGACCCCCCAACCTAATTAACCTGAATTCCGTCTCTGCTCTCCCCAGGGGGAGGAGAAGCATGCCAGCCCTTCATCTTCCCCATTCCTCTTCCTCTCCACAGTCTGGGACCAACTCTCTAGAGAAATCTGCTTGTGTCAGACTCTGCAATCACCGGTTTCCTCAAGCGCAGTTCTGCTTAAGATGATGGGGTGTGTTTTTCATTTGAAATGAATCCACATCTGGGACTCACTTAACTTGATTTGGGAAGTCCTGTGTTTCTGATCCAGAAAACAAAACAAAAAAATTTTGTGAAAATAAGCCTGATTTTTTTTTTTTCTTTTCAGGGCAGATTGATTTTACTTCCGTTAGATTTAACTTGCAAGGAAGAAAAGGAGAGGTAAAGAGAGAGAGCGCGCGCGAGCGAGAGAGAGCAAGGCACACTGAATGGGCTTGCCTTTCCTTGTTGGATGACGAGGCTGTACATGTGAGGACTGATTGAATTATTCCACTTCCATGGAGGGGGACAAGGCCGGGATAGAATCCTCTTCCAGATTGCTGTCCCTTTGGGTTTCCTGCCCAGGAAAAATGGTGCAGGATGAGGGAAGGCATTAGAAACCACAAAGAAGCAAAACCTACTTGTGTATTTGGCTGGCCTGAATTACCAGGGTAAATACTTGGAACTTTATTCCATAGTCCTGGAGGGCCCTGGGGGGTATCTGGTTATAGAAAATATGCAAGGAGCTCCCGCCCCCTAACTCACCTATTTACTATGGTATATAGGTGATGGGCCCAATACGAAAGAATCCAAATGTAAAAATCAGATGTATATGGGGTGGGGGGAGGCTACACAGGCAGAAATGATTATTTATATGATAAAAAATTCATTTTTTCCCTGCAGGGATCCACTGTAATTTTTTAAAAAAATAGCTGAACCTTCTACTTAAAATTTCTCTAATTTGCAAAAACAATGAATGACACATGATGTGTTTTTTCACTATGGTTTTATTATTACCACTATTATTATTATTATTATTATTATTATAAAGATTTTATTCATTTGCTTGACACAGAGAGAGAGAGAACAAATAAAGGGAACAGCAGGCAGAGGGAGAGGGAGAAGCTGGCTCCCTGCAGAGCAGGGAGCCAGACAGGGACCCGGATGTGGGCTCGATCCCAGGACCCTGAGATCATGACCCCAGCCAAAGGCAGATGCTTAACCAACTGGGCCACCCAGACACCCCTTCACTATAGTTTTAAGATATCTAAGCCCTCTACTTCAATTTTCATTTAATTTTCCAAAAATGAGTGGTACATGTTCTTTTAATGTAGTTTTTTAGACAGTCAAACCTTCTACTTAAAATTTTAGTCTAATTAAACAAATAAATGATGCATAGTTTTTAAAGAAAGTTGCCTAAAGTCTACATGTATCTGGGATTCACAGCAATGAAGTCTAACCTTTGATTTAAAAAACAATATGGAAAGATCACACATTTGAGAAGCATGAACACACACACACACACACACACACATCCCACAGACTTTTGGATATAATCTGCCTGAACTCCTCAACAAATCATAGATAATTTTGGGTATAAAGTTTATGCATTGCTAATGCACACAATAACTGTTTACACTTTTTACTCCTATTACCTAAGCAGGGTGCAGAAGGGAGGGCTAAAACTATACTCCAGGCTCTGGCATGAGCCAGACCTGGGTTCGAATCACAGTTCCACCAATTACTACCTCTGTGATCTCGGGGAAGTTAAACAATCTCATGTGTAGTAACAGTGGTAACTATTTCATGGGGCCCTTCCAAGGGTTAAATGAGCTGCGACACCTAATACAATGACTGGTCCTTGGTACAATAAAAAATTATTTCGGTATCAGGATTATGATTAAATATGATGAAATAAAATAATATAGGTAAGCATTTAGTAGAATTCCTGGAACTCAATAAATATTCAATAATTTTTAAGGACTTGGCCAAAGAAATAATCAACCCAGACATTCTCTAGTACATTGAATGGAAAACAAGGGTTACATCAGTTGAAACAAGCCTATAATTAGGACAGGAAATAGCAGAGTTTCAGCTTCTTCACCAAGAAAACTGAATTTGACTTTTGTGGCAGAACCAAAATTTCAAACTGAGTTAGATCAGCTTTGGGAAGAAAATCAACCAGTCGTCATGCTGTGAGGACTTTTCCAGTGCTCTGGATAGCGCTCTTAGCATCCGTTAAGAACTCAACGTGCAGAAGGCATTTTGCTAAGCTCTTATGCGAAGTCAGTTAAGGCTCACAGGAACCTGATGAGGGAGGTACAGAACTCAGCCCCATTTTCCAGATGAGCACACTCTCACTTATGTGCCTGAGACCACACACTTAGCAACAGAGCTGGAAAAATAAACAAACAAATATAAACAAAAACAAAACAAACAGGTGTTTGCATTTAACCATGAGCTTTACCTCCTCTCCAAGGAAGCCCTTCATCTAAAGATAAAGGATGCAGACACCACACAACAGGCATTCCAGACAGCTGAAAGGCAGAAAGACAGAAGACCTCCCAGCCTAGGAAGCCATGATGCAATGGCTGATGGGAGGCGCCTGATGAGCATCAGATGCTTATCTGTCACTGTGGCCTATAGGAATGCTCCATACTGGGTGGTGGCAAACAAGCAAACAGAAAACTCCAATAGGACTGTTGCATACTACACGGGGCCAGTCGAGCCAATAGGGTATCTCTCCTAGAGCCTTATCCGGAAGTGCTAGGTGCAGAAAAAGAGCGCTGCCTCTACCCGCTGCCATCTTTGTTGCTGGCCGTGCTGAGTTACTCTTTTTTTCCGGAATGGTTCTTTGGTGTATTTAAAAACTATCTACCGAGGCCTGCCATATACCAGGCAGAGGCTGGGGATGGGGGAGACCGCAGTGAGCCAGACGGTCTTGGTTCCCACTCTCATGCGGTTTGCAGCCCCATGGGACCGACCGACTTTGAAAACTTTTTCAACGATGTAATTAAATTCCGGACGAGTGCATTTGAAGGAGGCTTCTAGGTTACCATAAAAGTATAAACATCTAGAGGTGATACTCAAAACACTTAGCAACCAGTAGAGCCTTCCAGCAATTATTACTGATGCCGCTTTTAACAACCCGGATGGATACTCGTTCAGGGTAGATCCCTCCTGGGGGAGACTCTTCTAGGCAGCAGGGGACAGGGGGAGTTATGTTGAGCAAGTGAGTTTAATTATTTTTTAATTAAACTTTTTTACTTTGAGAGAATCATAGAGTCACATGTCACTGTAGGAAAAAATGTGCAGACGTTCTGTGGATGCTTCATTCAGGTCCCCCTCTCCCCCACCCCGCCGTGATAACATCTTGCTAAATGATAGTTCACATATGTCGACAAAAGTACACAAATGCAAAGTGATCCGTCACAACCAGGGAGCTTAAATGTTTTTACAAGGAAATTTTAATCTGAGTTTTGTAGAGGTTGTCCATGCTCCGGGAATAAGAGTGCAAAATTTACAAAAGGGGAGATGGGGAAACTGAGTGTCCCTTCTTCTGTGCCTTTCAGACACCCAGTTCTCCGTGGAGTCCACTAGTGTTACAATTTTCTTGCATAACCTTTCTCAAATACTTGATAAAAGTGCACATGTCAGGTGCCTGGGTGGCTCAGTCATTAAGTGTCTGCCTTAGGCTCAGGGCATGATCCCAGGGTCCTGGGATCAAGCCCCGCATTGGGCTCCCTGCTCATTGGGAAGCCAGCTTCACCCTCTCCCACTCCCCCCTGTTTGTATTCCCTCTCTCGCTATCTCTGTCTCTGTCAAATAAATTAAAAAGAAAAAATGTACACACATTATACCTGCGTCTTTGTGTGTATTTGTGTGTGCATGTGTGTGTATGTGCGCACGGCGTCTATTTCCCTTCCGTACAAGTGGGAGCATACTCTAACCCACAATTATGCATTCTGCTTGTTTTACCTAATATCTTTTGATAAGAAGTGAAACATCAAGATGAGTCTGAGGAAGTGGCAGAGGGGCCCTGGCAGAGGGAACAACGTGAGCCAAAGTCCAGAAACAAGAAGGACACTGATCCTTCCAGAAAGAGGACAGAGGCCCCTGCGGGTGAGAAGAAGAGGAGGAGGAGAATAGTGGCCAGTTGGAACCCTGGCTGTCTGACCTTGAACTAACCCTCGTGTTCTCCATGCGCCCCATCCCCTGGGCTCCAGAGTCACTCTATGGCTGATGAGGACACGTGCCATCTCCAAAGTCCCATGTCTGTTGCTGCAAATGAGCTCCTCACTGGATGGCCCTGCCTAATTCAGGGAGGCTGCTTGCCCCTCCGCCCTCCCCCCAGACCCGGAGAAGAGTGTTTGTGTGGTCAAGGCTAACTGCTGGTTTCCTCAAATCCTGCATCCTTTCTCCAGCTCTCCTCAGGACTTTTCCAGTGCCTTCAGGTCTCCCCAGATAGCCAAGGACAAAGAAAAAGAGGCATAGAAGAAGACCACAATTCTTGACTCCTTTTTGCTCCAATTTGCAAGAGACAGCAAGGCGGGAAAATGTGCCTCTGATTATGACCCCTCCGTGCTTCCTAAAAGCTTCTTTCTGGACTTTTAAGTCTTCTCAAGTTTCAAGTTCTCTCTCTCTCTTTCCCCTGTTCTGTTTTCCTCTATTTAAACTAATCTTAAAAAAAAAAAAAAAAGCTATAAAAAGCCCCTGACACTATAAATTCTCCTGTAAACCCAGGTTTTATAGGTTTAATTGCCCCTTTTTACAATGCTGCGTGCCTGGGTCCTGAAACACTTCGGTTTTGCAGGACAAGTTCAAATTCATAGCAAGAATCTGGGCCACCCTGCGATGGGGTTTTGAACTCTGGAAGCCCACGAGACACCTGGGTCTGGCCTTGGCTGAACGACTTCTTCTCAGGCCACTCCAGATTGCCCATGTAGTCAGAGTGAGGCTTGTTTGTGAGAAAGTGGCCACATCCTTAGAGAATGCCAGGTCCTCTCAAGGCCCCGAGTTAGTTCTGGTTGGAGAGAACGCTTATAAAAGCAATATTGACACCAACACAGTATTTACTCTAGCCACACAAGCAATCACTGTGAATCAAGGGCCACTAACTGTGCAAAAGCATTTTATGTGCAAAATCCTCACCACCACCGGGTAGGTAGAGACCACCCACATAGAACTTGTTGCAAGGGAGACTCCTGGGCTCAGAGACTGAAGTCATTTTCGCAAATTCACACAGCAAGCCTGGGATGACAGTGAAAAGACCCAGTCTTCTCCTCTAAGATGCAAAGTTGAAGATGCACCAAAAATCTTGGTAGTCAACACAAATACCATTTTAATGTGATATTTTAAATTGCCAACTTATGTCCCTTGGGCCAACCACCTGATCTTGTAAACCCCAACTGTATTGGGCTCCAGGGTGGGGACCTTGTGGGAGTCCGGGAGAAGCTGAGTCGTCCAAATACACAGTTGGATCCTATCTTTTATTAAACTTCTGAAATTTTTTTTTCATCGTGGATTCTTTGCATTTTCTTCTTTTTTGGATTTTTTGAAATACTGCATTAAAATATTATTTATCTCAGTCATGGAGTTTTTTTGGTGCCTCCATAGATTTCCCACCCAAGGCAAGTACCCCACCTGCCTCACTCTCATTCCACCCCTGTCATACAGCGAGGGTCACAGACCCCGGTATGATGGTCTCTTCACCCAGCTGACTTCCAAGGTGATTAGGAATTGTGGCCTCTCAAGTGTAGTCAGTAACGCCATGTGTGGTGACCATGGCAGGTTGGGGCAAGACAGTCCTGTGGACCCTACCTGCCCAGGCGGGGGAGGGGCAGTCTCCTGTATATAGAATTGCTTCTGGAATATTCGGTGGTCTCAAATGCAAGTACTTAAAAGAACTCCCATAATACTCTGTGCTCAAAAGCACATTGAGTATGGGAGGGGGACGTGGGGAGACCTTCAAGGCAAACTTTGCACCTTGTACATTGGCAAGTTCATCCTCTAATTCTACGCACATTGCTCTCCCTCTGTCATTCGTTGTATCGCATGTGGGAGCCAGCAATCCTGGATGCCAGTTCTGGACTGGCTGCTGGTTTCTCCTCTGGCCTCACCTGTCAGCTTCTCTCCACCAACTGTGCAGGTCCTTCTCTACCTCTTCACACATCACACTGCTTCCTGACTGCGACTTCCCTTGACCTTGAATGCCTTCCCCTGCCCTGGTCACCTGGCTCCCTCTCCTTCCTCCTATTTCTGTTCATTCATCTCCCCCTCGAGAAGGCTTTCTTTAAAGCTCTCCCCTTGCACCCCGGACAAGGCCCTCCTTTGCTAACCTTGTACGTTGATCTCAATTTACTTCATCATTGACAATGGTTGGGTTAAGGTCTATGTTCCCTACCAGCTGGTAAGTTCCAAGTGGCGGATCCAGGGTCGGGCTTGCCTACCACCTCATCACCAATGGCCATCATGGACATGGAGCCCAGTGGGAGCTCAAGAAATATTTGTGAACTGAACAAGTGCCTCTGTGGCTTATTTTAGTGCTCTTAATGTCCCCGAGCTGAAGGGATCGCAAACGTAGTATGAGTGTAATTTGATTTCAAAGGGCCCCTGACATTCTGTTGTGAGTCTGCGATACCATCTGGGGCCTTGTTAGGGAGGACACAGTACGTTGGAGTTTGTCCAAGGCCTGGGGCTCCCATGGCCCTTGCGAGATGAGATGCATTCTTACTGACCACTGAGCCAGGGAAATGGAGACCGGTCTGGTCTTTTCATCTCGGTCAAGAGATCAGAATCTCCGACAATACCAGAGATTATCCACCCTCCCTGATTAGTCTGCCTTCAACTTGGGGGCCAAGAAAACAGCTTGAATATTACCCAAATCCACCAAGGTTTCCCTGGGAGTCACTTTCCCATTCAGGGCTTGATTCTGCTTTGAGAAAGAGGATGATGTCATTGTTCAGAATTAAAGGCATCTGAAGATACTCACTGACATACATTAATGGTTGGAAGGGAACTAAGCTGTGCACATTTAACAGCATTTCAATATGGAGTCGCCCCAGCTGGTAAACTTCCGTGTAGGCCAAAGGGTCACAGAGACATACAGGCTGCCAAGCTGGCTCATGAGGAGTTGAACATAATACTACAGCAACACTGGGTGAAAGATCTTTAGGTCCTCACGGGTCCCCCCCACCCCACTGTCCCTGCCTTGTCTGAATTCCAGTGGATAAGGACAAACAAATACTCAGGAAGCAGACTATGAGTGGAGCCGCTGGTGTCCCTCAGATCTTCCAAAAGACTCTGGTCAAGACCATGAACTCCTTCTGGCTTCCCATTTGGCACCATATGTGGATTTGGAGAAGATCTATGGGAGAAAATTCCAGAATAATCCTTTGTAAGTTTAAAAAAAAAAAAAAAAGACAGTGATTCTCATTTGACCTTTAGAGATGAGGCATCGTTTAACCATGCTCTAAGATTCGGTCTTACGCCCGAAGACTGACCTGGGATGCCTTTTCCCTTTTTAATACCACTGGGGAGTTCCCCGTTGCCTCCCCTAAAGAAGAAAACCAAAATGGCACCCTAGCCCCTCACATTGGGGTCCTGTGGCTCAGTGAGTGAGTATTCTAGAAGTGGGCAGCCTTGGGTTGGGTTCTGGTTGTGCTGCCTGCTGACCATGCGTCAATGATGAGGTGACTTATGTCTCTGAGTCTGTTTCTACAACTCCCCAACAGGCATAAGGATGACATTCATACCTGCATCCTCATGTCTGCCCTCACAGTTAAGAGAGATGCCATAGATCAGGGCCTCTCCTGTAGTTCACGGATTCACACCTTTTGGCCATTATAGTTGCTGTTTCCCACTGTCTGGTTCCTACTTTCATGCTCCACCTCCATGGTCTTCCCTTCTTTGCTTTCTTGCCCTGGCCCCTTGGCCCCCACCCCGAACCCCACCCCATAAACCTTTCTCCCCGTGACTCCATTCCTATCCAGGAACTGTGGCCTTCTCACAGAACATCTCGCCCCATTCTGGAAACCCTTCCATCCATTTCAAGGCCCAGTGGTGAGGTTGCTATGGGAGATAAGCAAAATGGCACTTAGTCAAGCACCTGACATGGATTAGGAACTTCATCAATGGCTTGCTGAAGCTGTTGTCTCTGAAATAAATGTCTTACAAGAAATCTGCAGCTAGAAAAGGTCGCATTTCCTGTGTCTTCCCACGGCAAAACCTCTGTGCTGGAAATTGTGCAATTAGAGATGTGTTTCCCTAGGAGAAGTAAATATGGGATTAGATGCAAATGCTGGTTTACGCTTGATTACTAATTTTGCAAAGCACATCAAGCTATATTTAGTCACTGTACCCTCGTGTGAGTTCGTTTCTCCATTCCTACGCAGCCTGACAAGTAGCGGAGAGTCGACTTTTAAATTGTGGGATCTGTGGTAGAAGGAGGCATGGCAAAAGGGAATTGAGAAATCAGAAGGCAGTAAGCATGTGCTGAAAGAGAATGTAGAAAAGCCAGAAGGACAGACTTTTCCCATTTCATGGTATGGCTGAGACTTAACTCATATGTTTGTTGAATGAATGACCATCGCTCTCAGCATGATCCCCTCTACTTTCTCTTTGGCCTTGAACCCAGTGGCTAGATTTTTTTCATTGACTGTGTTAATCTGTATTTCCCTAGATTTTCTCTAGTTCCCATTTCCTCCGGACCTCCCCATCTGATCTAGGCTCCCAAGAGCAAGAGAGAATGGGTGTCATGTTTACTGGCACGAACTCAGCCTGTCACATGGGGACTGTCATATATGTAGTTGGTTCTCACTCAACACTGGTTCCATTCAACATTCCGTTTGCCCCTCCACTAACTTACGTGGGTTTTTTCTGCTTTAAAACTCCAGTCTTTTCCTGTGTGCTAGCTAGCATGGTGTCAGGTCAGCCAGTCCCACGCTCCTTGCCCGTGGCCTCTCAGTTGAGAATTTGTGGGCTTCAAAGAGAACCATGTTTCTCTACGTAGGTTTCCAGCAACATCTTTGAAAGATTCTGCTTGCTCTTAGAACTATCTCTTTAGTTGTACAAATAATTTCACGAGGCTGGGATCCCTTTGCTAGCTCAGAAAGGCAATCCAGCTCTTTCCATGAGTTTGTTTTTTATGGTAAGGTTGCATTGACTTTGTCGCAAGCACAGGAAAAGAAGGTGAGAGAAGCAATTTCTTTGGGTATCTTTGTTTTTCCCGCCCAGATCTCTGTAAGCTGCATGTCCCCACTCCCCAACCCCCTCCTTTTTTCCCCTGGATTTTGTAGGAGTCCTTTTCCTGTAAAGCCCTGAAAATCCCACTGGGGGACGGATTGCCCCGGTGAGGTGCAGCTCTGGCTGGGCTGCTAGTGGGAACCCACTTACCACAGTTTGGAATTCACACATTCATCTTCTTCAGTAAACACTGATGGAGCAGCCACGCTGGGCCAGGACCTGGGCAGGGTCCCGGGGGCACAGGGAAGGGTGTGCGGGGCACAACCCGTGGCGTCTCAGAGCTCACCATCTGTGGGGGAAGGCAGACAGGTAAGGGAGCAATGATAATCCATCATGACAAATGGGATGGCCCATCTGTTACACGGAGTCCCCCACTGGGTGCTAGGCATTGCATTCAGCACTGTGGACAATTTTGCTGACATCAGTTTTCTCCCCCATTAAATGGGGGTCACCACAGGACTTACTTCACAGAGCTGTTACCAGGAGTGTAAGAATTTTCATGGCAAAAAACTTCGAATAGCACCCAGCTGGTTAACCTGTGAGCTCGCTTAACATATTCACACATGCCCGTTTTACAGATGCAGAACCTGAGGCTCAGAGCCCTCTAATGGATGGCCTTGAGTTCTGAAGGCATCTAAGAACCTGGAGAGATCGGAGAGAGAGCTCCAAGACCTGCCTTCCATGACACAAGCCCAAGAGAATTTGTTAGGCTCACAAACTGTGCCCCAACATCTAACTTCCCCAGACAAGACTTGTGGAAACTGCTACAGAGCACGCTCTTCAGGAACTGTGGAAAATGTCAAATCTAGTCCAAGAGGGAAAAAATAACTACACACAAGCTAAATTCAACACCAGCTATGGGGTTTTTCTTCTTCTTCTTCTTCATTATCCCCCCTCCTTCTGAGCTCTCTTAACTCTGAAAAACCAGAAAACCCATTTACTAATAATGGGTTTTTTCATATGATTTCTGGATTCAAGGCAGGTAAGAAATAGGAGAGAGATAAATGATTCAGAGTCCCCAAACGCAATCATTTGGCCTGTGGTTTGGAGAGGGTTTAACAGCTGTGAGTGAGACCTTAGAGCTGAGCCAAACCCGAATCCTGCATGCAGTCTGGCAAGACCACAAGTGCAATTTATCTGAAAACATGGGAAGAACCGTCCTTCTCCTACTGCCAACTGGGTCCCCAGCGATGGAAACAGTGAGAAGCGTCCTGATCCTGCTGTATTTCCACTCGTGCTTAGTGCGTCACGGGAAGCAAACAAACAAACAGAGAGTCTGGTGCCTTCAATTCTCCTGTGACCTTTCTGCTCTAAAAAAGTAAAGGAGGAGGAGAAGGGGGAGAAGGAGGCGGCAATGAGGAAGGGGAGGAAGGAGGGAGTAAGGGAAGGAAGAAAGGAAGGAAGGAAGGATGGAAGGAAAGAAGGAAATGAGTGAAAAGAACCCCAGAAAACTCAGCTCTCTGAGGATATAGAAGTTCTCATTCCAAACAATGAAATTTGGGGCAAAAAATAAATATCCAGCTCAGGGAGGGGCTGTCATGAAGCAAAAGAGTTCAGCCCTATGCCAGACTCTGGAGTTACTGATCTTTTAAAATGCTCCCAGTACAATGTTAAGATTTTTTTTTAAAGCAAAAACTTGGGTGAGCTCAACCACCTAAAGAAAATAAATACAGATGGGGAAAAATGACCAGACTGAAATATCCAAAACCATCACTCGAGAGCATTTGCCTTTGGGTGGGACGAGTCCTCGTGATTGCTTTCTTTATCACCAGTTTGATGACCCTCGGGGCCCCGCCCTTCTCTTGGCAAACACATTCTGGGAGTAATTCCCTGCAATGACAGAATGCCTCTAGGTCTTAGCAATGTATCAGTTACTGATCACTGACCTGTGGGAGTGGTCCAGGTAAGAGGGACCTACCTGTGAAGCCTCCCTTTTCCTCTTTCCTCCAGAAAGATGTATCTGATGGAAACTAACAGATTCTTTTATCAGAGGGATACGTCCCAATACACATTTCAGAGAACACAAATCCTGGGAGATGTTCCCTCCCAAAGGGCAGTGTGCTTGAACATTTGGAAGTCACCTGGACAGCCTGCTATTCCCCACTCTCGAAGGCTCACCAGGCACCTTGGTGGTTAAAGGCCCTGACAAGTTCTGCACTGAAGTGTATTTACTTAATCAAGCCCAACTTTTCACAAATTCTTTGATCTTTATTTATCATCATCATCCCTATGATCCTACCATGGGGCTGGAGTTCTGGAAAAGAGCCATGGGAAATAAACTGTGTTTGATTGCAAAATGACCACAGTCTTTCCCCTTCCCCAATGTCCATGCTCTTTGTAATATGACTGCAGCATTTCCCACCAAGCACTAGAATGAATCTAGGCAGGCCTTGTGACTTGCTTTGGACAATAAAATGTAACAGAAATGACAGGGTAGCAGTTCTGGGCCTAGGCTTCAAGATACCCTGCGCACTTTCATTTCCTCTTCATAGGAACGCTACCATTGCCACAACAATGAGCTCAAGCTATCTTGCTGCAAAATGAAAGACCACTTGGGAGGATGGGCAAGGGTTCCCAGCAGAGGTTACCCTGGCCAAGCCAATGTTGCCACTGATGGAAAACCCATTCATGAGACCTGCTGAGAGCGGAAGAACTGTCTGGCTGAACTCAGCTCAAAAGCTCGCTGGACCACTTGTGAGCTAAATAAGCGGTGATTTTGTTAGCCACTAAATTTGGGAGCCCCTTGTCATGCAGGGAGGACTGGGAGAGCCTTGAAGCAAGTATATATTTTTAATTTAATTTTTTTCAGTGTTCTAAGATTCATTGTTTATGCACCACACCCAGTGCTCCATGCAATACATGCTCTCCTTGATACCCATCACCAGGCTCACCCAACCCACCACCCACCTCCCCTCCAAAACCCTCAATTTGTTTCCCAGAGTCCACAATCTCTCATGGTTTGTCTTTCCCCCTCCGATTTCCCCCAACTCACTTACATCTACAACTTTTAAGGTTTTAGTGTTCATAACGAAAAAGGATTCTAATACATCGGTCTGTGTCAACCAGGCTGGGATGAAGAACCTACATAAATGGGGGCCTGGGGTTGGCCCTATCTTTGCTTTCTCAAGCGGAAAAAACCTCGCTTCCAACACACAACTGCCCACAAGGCTGTCTTCCCGAATCTCATCTTATTCAACAGGCTTCTTTTCTGCTTCTCTCTTCACGGCTAGCTACAAACCTTACTCTGTCTGCCCAGATGGGAGATACGCTTGGCTTCATCTAGCCAATTCGTGGAAGGGGTGGGAGTAGGGGGACACGGGGGAGGGGGTAAGACGCAGGCGCAGATGAAAGCAAGGGTTTACCAAGGGTGGAGCCTGGGCCGGGGCAGGGGCTGGGGCAGGGGCTGGGGCAGGGGCTGGGAAGGGAGGCTTTCCAGGACCACGGGAAGCTGGAGCAAGCAACCCCAAGGTGCCCAGTTGCAGAAAGTGAGATCTGGAAGGAACGTAGGTTAACAGGCCAAGGAACTTGCCAATGAATTGGCTGTTGATGGACTGGCTCTTGCACACAGCCCTGCCATCTTGTAAAAAGGGTTTTATTTGTCCGTTTTTGTGAGAGTCCTGGGAAGCAATCATTAAAGGAACAGACCCGAGGCAGTCAGCGCAGGTCTGGGAGAGTGTGCGCCTGCCCGGCCTCGCTCCGCACCCATCCCCACTTTTACAAGGGCCACATGGGTTGCAAGGTTAAAGCCAGAGGGGACCAATTGGTGTTGTGGGGCTTTTTTACAAAGTGTAAAGGATCAAAGTAATTAGCAAAGGGTGAGAGACCAGGCCTGTTAGAGAAAGAAGCCAGCCACCCAACACCTTCCACACAACACGGCTCCTCTTCCCCAGGTCCACAGCTAATGCCTCCTGAGAGCACCAGGAAAGGGTACATGGGGGGCCCACCATGCTGGAGGGGGCTCCTTTGGTATCAGACAGGAAGTGGACCCAGAAGGAGCCAACTCTGAGCCAGAAGAGTTTTGGCGGATCTCTAAGTAGTCCAAGACAGAGAGAGAGATTCATTCATTGCTCTGTTCTCTTCTTGTTTCCAGTTGAGGCTCGCATGGCTAGACCCAGACTTGGAGAACAGGATGAGGGAATAATGGACTCGTATTGAGCATTTCCAAAGCTTATCTGCTGTGATGATGGCAGGCCACAACTTAGGACCGAGCAAGGCATCGTCCAGGGGATTATTTTAAGTGGTCTATAGAGAGGACATTAAATTATGTAGAATGACCCAGTGAATGGCTGGCTCCCTTCCCTTTCCTCCCTTCCTCCCTTCCTTCCGTCCTTCTTCCTTCTGTCCTTCCTACTTTCTTCCCTCCCTCCCCCCTCCCTCCCTTTCTCTCTCGTTCTGATTCAACCAAGAAGAAAGTCTCTGGTGCTAAGAATAGTGGCAGGCAGAATAGTGGCCTTGAAAGATGTTCCCACTTGTGACTATGTTACCCTCCCTGGCAAAAAGGTCTTTGCAGGTGTAATGAAGGTTAAGGTCCTGGTGTTGGAGAGAGTGCCCTGGATTATCCAGTGGGACCAATCTAGTCCCCGCCACCCTTCAAAGCCAAGAACCTGCCTTGACTGTGGAGAACCGGGAAGACGGGGGTGTAACAAGGTGACCCGCGGCCAATCCTGAGACAGCGGAGGGCGTGTGCAAGGGCAGGAGAGAGGCCTCCTGGAGCCCCCAACTGCCAACCAGCAAGGACATGGAGACTTTGGTCCTGCACCCGCAGGGGACTGAATTTCCCAGCTCCCCTGGGGCTTCTAGAAAGGACCATAGCCCTGCCCCACTGAGACTTCTGACCTGCAGATCTGTAATATAATCTGTTGTTTTAAATGATTAAATTTATGATAATCAGCACTTTCTCTCTTTCTCTCTCTCTCTCTTTTTTTTTTTTTTTTCCACTGAGCTTCAGGAAGGTCATAATAGTTAAGATTTAATACCGCTGTCCATTTTCCATTGCATTTATTTCTAGGAAATAAATAGGAAGGAAAAAAGTGGTTGGAGCAACCAACCTGGTAAGGCTTGGTAGCCCAGGATCACAACCAGACTGAGAACCAAGCAGAGTGGGCTTTGACTCTTGGCTCTGCCCCTTTAAAACTCTGTGTCTTGGGTGACATACCTTGACATCTCAGAGCCTCGGTCTTGTTATCTACACAAAAGGAGCCATGAGAAAGCACTCAGGGGGCTGAGCAAGGATGAAACAAGGTGCTGTTTGTAGAGTCCAGCTCCGAACGTGCAGTAAACAATATCATCTGTGATTAGCGCTCTTAGCTGCCCTCCCAGTGGCCAGGCCATTCACTTATTGTTGCCTGTGATCTCTGTCTCTGGGCGTTGGAGAACTGCCCTGAGCAGTGTTCTGGGCCAGGCTGGGGCAGACAGTGTCCAGGCACACCAGGCCTGGGCTGGTCTCTGTCACCCTGACATGCAGAGAAAAGCAGAGAGGAAGGAACCCGCAGAGCAGAGTAAGGCTGGGTGGCGGAGCCAGCCTGCAGACCCTCTTTCTCCTCTCCACATCCAGGCTCTCTGGCCCTTTCCAAGGATGGGGACTGAAGAGGGAACATACCCCGGCTGGGAACAGAGCGGTGCAGAGTTTCTCAGCCCTGACCTGGGAGGGGCGCAGATGGGCATTTGTGCCTTGGGGGCAACGTGGGGGGGGCAGAAAAAAGGCATGCTTTCTTTCTCTGCATCTTGGGCTGTGCTTAAAACAAGTG
Organism: Mellivora capensis; assembly: GCA_004024625.1. Taxonomy (NCBI): domain Eukaryota; kingdom Metazoa; phylum Chordata; class Mammalia; order Carnivora; family Mustelidae; genus Mellivora; species Mellivora capensis. The sequence continues at coordinate 25,568 of PISX010019959.1, forward strand.
TGGCTTGGGGGATCCAAGCAGGCTGAGGTTTGGATAGCCAGCTCTGTCAGTTACTCGCTGTGTGGCTTTGGAGAGTTCCCTCCCTTCTCTGATGATAACCCTAGTTAATGCTCATTAAGCCCTGACTTTGTGCCAAGCTCTATTCTAAGCACTTTACAAATACCGAATAATTTACATACCGACGTGGGTATGATGATAATCATCATTTTGCATGTGGCAAAACAGAGGCACAGAGATTCTGCAACCCGCCGCGTGTCACACAGCCGATACAGAGCCGACCCAGGATTCAGTCCAAGGCAGTTTCTACTTTGCCTAGTATGTGGGGATTTGTTATTTTCAAGACTCTATATTTGTTGTTGACTCTTTAAGTCTTTTTTTTTAAAGATTTTATTTATTTATTTGACAGACAGAGACCACAAGTAGGCAAGAGAGGCAGGCAGGGAGAGAGAGGAGGAAGCAGGCTCTGCGCGGAGCAGAGAGCCCGATGTGGGGCTCAATCTCAGGAACCTGGGATCATGACCTGAGCCGAAAGCAGAGGCTTTAACCCACTGAGCCACCCAGGCGCCCCCTCTTTAAGTCTTAAAGACTATATTTTCTTAACTCAGTTTTTTAGATTCCAAATGTAACCCTAAAACTCTGAGGTCACACAAAGGTGCATAATGGTTAGAGATGCCGCTACAGACCCAGGTATCTTGACTTAGAGTACTCCTCTTCCTCTATTCGTTAAGCCAGCACACTTATTCATTGCCTACTGCATACCCCATAGTGTGCGTCTATTATGTCCCTGCTGTCGTTCCTTTGCCCTGCCCCAAACCCTGGTCTTTGGAGGGTCCTCAGTGGCCCCATCCCACCCCCATTCCTGTGCTCAGGAGGCCACGCCCTTAGTAGACCAGAACTCCAAGCAGACAAAAGTGCTGGCAGGTTTCCCCCAGCATTTGGGACCCTGTCCGCAAGCTCGGTTGTGTGCCAGAGAAGCAGCAGGATCAGCTGCGGCTTGACGGAGGCCTGCCTGAGGCCCTCATTGTTCCCAGACACCCGCAAGACTTCCGGGGGTCTCCCACTGAAAGGGCAGACCCCACCCAGGCAGGGATCCTGGGCTTACATGTTGTCTTAGAAGAAATCCAATAGATGTAGAGCCAAGGAGGGGGCAGTGGGCAGGGGACTGAGACTCAGAAAGGGAGGGGGCATTCTCAGAGCTGGTTCTGCCAATAAACTTCTGAAGGAGGAGGGCCCAGCGTTTGGACCTGCTGAGCAGAGGGCAGTGGCTCTAAGCCCTAGACAGCCTATGAATTTGTCAGGGTCAGCGGAATACCACAGTGACATCACCAGCATTTAAGCTCTCCCCTCCCCCTACCCCTGTGTGCCTTGCTCTACTCCTTTCCATCTGGGACTTTCAGACTTTGTGCTTCCAAGTCCCTCTTTTCAAAAGAAAAGTGATCAATGAGTTTGAGACAATCTGGAGGCGGTAAAGGTTGAATCGTACCTCAGCCCCATCGCTCAGTGGGGGACTTTGGGCAGGTGCCCAAGCCTCAGTTCCTGCACCTATATAATGGGCATGCTGACGGCGTTCTGTTCACTGCCAAGTGTCTCTGCAGAGGATTCTGTGCTTCTTAGTTTGGCCTCCACATGCTGCTCTCAATCCTTCCCTTCCCTGTATCTGGTTCTCCCAAACCACCTACCTTCAGTATGCTGACTTTTCTCTGGCCATCACCCCCCCCTTTTTTATTGTGCATCTCCCGAGTCCTCCCTCCCACTGCCACCAACACGTGGGGTCTCGTGGCGTCCCCCCCACCTTCCTGTCTTTGCACCCATTGCTCCTTCTCCCTGGACTGCTTCCTTATCCTAACTGCTGCCTAATTACCTACATTCAAAATCTTGCTTAGCCTTCAAGGCCCTGATGAAATGATTTTTCTCAAGAGAAGCTTCTTTTGATTCTGTCTCCTCTGTGGTTTTCCTAGCCCCTTCTCAGTGCCTGTGAAGAATAATTAGGATAATGAGCACACCAGTGAGAGTCAGGCCATGCTGCCTGCTGTGTCATGAGTGTGCCCTGATGTGTTGCTCATTATTAAGTCATGTCTGGCCTCCCTGGGGCCATGTTCTCTGCCCTGTCACTTTGTCCTCTCTTCTGATTCTAGACTCAGCCATGTGACCTACTTTGGCCAACAGAATAGTAGCAAACTTGATGTGCATAGAAGCCTGAAAAAGCACACAGGCGTCTTTTTCCATGGACTCTCCAGTCTGCCTGTGATTGTCTGAGCTAGCCTACTGGAGGGTAAGACAGGTCTTCATATCCTTTCTAAGACAAGGAGCTAGTTCCATCCCAGATCAGCCAACAGCCAGCCAACTACAGATGAATATTGTAGTTGTATTACAATACAATGTTGTATTACAATACAATGTGGTAGCCCCAATGGAGACCACAACAAGAAGCACACAGCATACCCAGTCAAGACCAGCAGAAATACCCAGCTGACTCTAGGACTCATGGGTAATGACACATGGTTAAGTCTTGGGTGGTTTGCTACATAGTAATAGGTAACTGATACAATTATCCCCACAAAATACTTCCTCTGTATCACCAAGCCCCACCAGACACTCTATAAACGTCATAGGATTGGTCCTCGTCTGAACTGGGCATGATTCCCATTTTAAAGACGACAACACTGAGGCTGAGGGGGTTTGCCCCTTCTCCAAGCCAGAGACCCTAGAAAGTGGCTGTACCTTTCCTGGAAGTCTGTTGCTGGCTTTCCCACTTTCTGGTGATGGGACCCCAGAAAAGTGTCTTTTACTTTTTGTGCCTCAGTTTCCTTATCTCTGAAGTAAACATGATAGCCGTCACCATGGTTATGGAGTTGTTACACGGACATTGATAGAATGTTTGCCAGAGCCAATTACAGAATGAGCGCTCAGTAAAATATTAGATATTCTGATTCACTTTGTTTCTTTTTCTTATTGTCTGAGAACCTGGTATTTTTAAAGTGGTCATCTCTTGCATGGGTGAAGGATCCTGGGAGCCTGGGATTGTGTCTGCTAGGTGGGGAGCCCCACCGCAGGCTTTGCCCAGACTAGCAGCTTAACAAGTACGTACTAAAAAACTATTTTAACTCTTTTTGCTGGAAAATAAGAGTGAACTTAGTGTTCTCAGAAAAGGAGGAGGCCAAGAGGACATGGGGGAGAATGCTGAGATCTAGCTTGGTATAAGGGCTTTAAGTTATTAGACTCAGAAAAGAACTTCCCAGGAGCATAGAAGAGCCACGGATTTGGGGGTTTTTGTCATTGTTGTCTGGATTTTGGCTTGGTTTGGTTTAGTTTTTGCGTCTTTTTAAAAATTTTTATTTATTTATTTATTTATTTATTTATTTATTTATTGGCAAAAGAGGTGTCCTGCTTTTCCCCAGAGCTCTCTGAACAAATCTGTAGGCTCTCAAGGAGGCAAACTTTCAGTCTATTTAGAGACCCGGGGGTGGAACCCAGCAGGTGACCCGCCATTGCCCTTGCCTGCTCCCGCGATCCTTCTGAGACTCGAGGAGAAAGCAGCCCACTCTCCTGCCTGTTCCTTTCCACTATTTTTCTTTGCAGCTGTCCCTGCATTTCAGAGTTCACATCTCTGCCAGGGACTCTATTTTGGGATTTGTGGGAACAGGCTGGTCTAGGCAAATAGGAAGCTCTAGAAATCTCAGCAAACTTGTTCCCCTGGGCCTCCCGGCCTCCTCCGAGGGCAGGAGAGATTTAGAGGGGCTGCCCCGGGGCCCTTGCGTCCCAGATATGTGTAGACAGGAGGGCAAGGATGACCCCCCAGCAAATGCCCCACAGCCGGGGGTGCCCCCTGCAGCCGCGGAAGTCAGCGCTCGGCCAGGCGGGGCTCTCGGGGCAGCGGGCGGGCCGCGTGGCCCCCAAGTCTGCAGACACTAAGCCTGGCTTCCCAGGGGTGAAGCCCACTCGGTCCCCACCATCTTTCCACCCGGAGAGCCGCGCGGCTGCGCGGCCACAAGCAGGTGGGCGTGCACGTGCGTGTGTCCGCGTGAGCAGCTGAAGATCTGGGCTTGCCGCGGCTCACAGTCATGTGTCCCCGCGGGGGGCCGGCGTGCGCAAGCACGGATCTGCATTTCCACAGCGAGGCGTGTGAGTTGCACACGTGCCTGCGTTGTGTTTCTGTGCCTGCTTCCATCACGTTCTAGGGGCCCTTATCTCTACATTTTTAACTCACCCGACGTGCCTTAGTGATATTTGTTTGTTGTTTATGGAAGCTGGAAATCATAGGCAAGCAGCATATACACATACAAAATACGTATACATATCATATACATGGTTATATGTCATGCAATGTATAGTGATATGATGATATCCGATTCATACATATGACAACGCTGCATTTATACAAACAGGGATGCATGACCCCGCCACTCAGAGAAAACCACTGTTCATACATTATGTTTTTTTTCTAGTCTTTTTTTCTAGTCTAGTCCAAGACATAATGAGCTCCATGACAGCAAGAATGGTGTTAGTATTCGTGACCAGTGAATACTTTATACCTGGCAAACATAGACACACACACACACACACACACACACACACGGAGATATCACATATACATAATATAAGCACATATATATCATATGACTGTATCATGAGAATTTACAAAAATGTGTATTACAAATGAAAGAATATTTGAATACATTCCAAAATTTACCAAACGTAAATTTACCAGAGCGGTTTTTATTGATTTTTGAAGTACAAAATTTGTCAAGTAGAGTCATAATCTGCCTAGAGTTCTGTCCTCTCCTTTTTTAAAAATTTTTTTTGCTATATTCATCATAAACCCTCCCTCTGTCTTTAGCTAGCGCTCAAGTCTGACATGCTCACTGGCTTACCTGTGCGGTGTTCTGCTGTAGGGGTGAACCATGGGTGATTTAACTTACCGCCCCCTGGCAAGTATGTAGATCATTTTCATACGTTGCAAAAAATAAAAACAAACAAACAAACAAAAAACTGCAAAAAACGCCTTTGAGCCCACATGGAAAGCACATTTCTTAGCATGAAGGAACCCAGGGAGTCACCAGGCCGAAGGCTCTTCCCATTTTGGTGGGTTTTGCCAGCTATTTGTTTTTCGTGCACAGTAGGTGCTCAATAAATTAGTGTTGAATGAACAAACTGGCAACAGCGTCAGCTCAGCTCTGTGGAGACTGGTGGTCTCATCCTCAGAATCCACCTCCGTCTGGCTATCGAAATCTCAAATGAATTTGTGGGGATAGGAGAAGAGACCAAGAGTGGAACACCCCACGAGGACCCCTTGGTGCTGACCCGGGGGACAGAGTCGGCGGTCCCTGGGAGCGTAATCCCTCTCCAGGCACCTGTTGCTGGGCCAGCTCCATCAGGGGAGGAAGAAGAGGAAGGGAACTGCAGGTGTGACGTCCCTGCTCCTCTTCAACTGCCTCCTAATGAAATAATAGCCCTAATGTGTGAACATTGATTTCTGGGGTGACAGCAAAGCAGGGCTGACGTACTTTCAACTTCCCATCGGCGATGCACCATCGATCTCCACGAGCACTGGAATATTTCCTGGGGCGAGCAGGACTAGCAGGGCCCTGGCCAGGGAAGTGAGTGAGGGAGTGACCGGTGGGTTAGAGATTCAGCATCTGAAGCATCTTCCCTGAGGAAGAACATCCCAGGAAACAGATAAGGGCAGCCCAGGGATGTTTGGAAATGTCCAGGAAACCACTCTGGACTCCAGACCGGAGGGGGGCTGCCATGAGCCAGAGCATGTCCCTCCCAAATGGCACCTCCTCAGGAAGGCCTTTTGGACCATCTCACTTAAAAGTCCCTCAACATCACATCATCCTACTGTCTCCCTCTTTTTTTTTTTTAATTTTAAATAAATAAGGCTTTATTTTAAATACATAAGCCACCCCAGGCTCCAGGTCACTACCAATCTGCTCTCTGTCAACGGAGATTTGCTTCCTATAGAATTTCATATAAACGGAATCATACAGAGCATTGGCTTTTGTGTTTGACTCTCAGTGTAACGTTTCAAAGAGTATCCATGTTGTGAGAGGGGTTGGGTTCGGGTTGGGATCTGTGTTTGTTCCAGGATATTCCTGAGGAGTATTCCGTGGTGTGCATTAACACGGTCTCTTTATCCAGTCCCCAACTGGTGGACATTTGGGTTGCTTTCATTGAGGGGGGATATACATGTCTTTGTATGGACACATCTCTTCACTTCTCTTGGGTAGAAGACTGGGGAGAGATGGCTGCATTGTCTGGTAGAAGTACTTTCATAAAGAACTTTTGTTTTGTAAGCGGGTCCAACATTTTCCATCACTACCTGCTCTGTAGGACAGTCTCGGTTGTTCCCCATTCTCGTCACCACGGACGGCACCCCCGTTGTGGAACTCTCCAGAGTGTGTACCTGATTTTTCTCTGGGTATGTGTGTATGTGTCTGCTTCTCCCTGCTAGATTCCAAGCCCCCTGAGAGCAGGGACCTATCCTCCTGGCTCCTTACCGTGTCTGTACGCTCGGGGTGGGGCTTGCTGCAAAATAGGCACCAACTAATTCTGTTCACAGCTCTGTGATTATCCTCAACCTCAAAAGCCAAGGTGTCTCTCCTAGACCTGGCAACACATTCTCCTGGGAGGAGATACTTATGGCCCCGGGGGATGGCCCTCCCAACCCAGGGCTTCTGGGTCTTTCCAAATCCAGGATACAACAGGCCCTCACAGCTGGCTGAAAGGCCTCCGTGGCTTCCCATCTCCTTTCCTTGAAGACCAGACTCCTGAACCTGCCCATAGGGTATGATGACCTTGATCTTCACCCTCATCCTGTTGTATCTCACGGCCCTCCTCCTTTCCCTTGTGGAATCTGAACTCGTCTGAATGTTTGATGACTTTCTTTTCCTCCACATCTCTAGGCCATTGCATAAAGGCTTCCCTCCCCCTTGGAACTCTCTTCACCACTGAGAAGAACTGGAAAGTGAGAAAAAAAAAATGATATTGACAACAGCAACCACAGCAAGTTCAAACACTGACTGAGCCCCTGATCCATGTCAGAGACGGTTCTAATTATTTACACGTACTGATAAGAGAAAGAATAATACAGAGACAGTAACTATCATTTACTTTACATATATTCTTTTTCTAAGATTTTATTTATTTAATAGACAGATTGAGAGAGTGAGCACAAGCAGAGGGAGCGGCAGGCAGAGGGAGAAGCAGGCTCCCCACTGAACAGAGAGCCCCAGGCAGGTCTTGATCCCAGGACCGTGGGATCATGACCTGAGCTGAAGGCTGATGCTTAACTGACTGAGCCACCCAGGGGCCCCCTTACTTTATATATATTCTTTCAATTCTTCCTCATCCAAATGCTGTGGAATAAGTACCACTATTGACCCATTTTGTAAATTGGGAAAGGAGAGGCACAGAAGGCAAAGACACTTGCTCAAGACCACAAGGCTTGCAAGTGACAGTTGAACTTGCCCCCCTCCACCCACTCTGTCTAAAACCCAGGCCTGACTGTGATATCTTTGGGGGATTCATCAACTTTGGGGGTGATACGGGGGGTGAAATGAGAGCGTATATTCTAATCACTGCCATTTGCTGAGTGGCTGGCATTGTGCCAGAGAAGATGTTTTACTGGTTATCCCCCCACCCCCCCGCCCCGTGGCTCAACAGATGCACATCCCGTCCCCATGTTGCAGGTGAGGTCAGCAAGTTCAAGGGGGATGAAGCATCCTGCCCAGGTCATGTAGCCTGGGATGGCAGAGTCAGAATCCGAACCCTGGTTTGAGCCTCCATCCCTCCCAGCTTCCCACTTTCTGGCGTGCCCCACAGGATGCCAACTCATGGATGGCCCCCACCCTGCCCTGCCCTCTGGGCATCACCGTCCAGGCCTCTATGCCCCTCAGAAGGAACCTGAGTCAACACCCTCACGGTGCATCCCAGAAACACGTGGCCCACGTGCATCCCCGTGAATGACAGCTAAAATCCCATCAGCCCTACCTGCAAGGTTGGCCAGCCAGCCCAGGCTGGTGTTCCCCATTGTGCAATGGAACCCTTCCATGGGAAAGGCCACTCACCCAATGCAAGGTCAACTCTCAGCGGGGCCAAAACCCTGGGAAGGCTGATGGGTAACTTGTTTCCAGTTCATGGGTTGCTCTGGGTCCTGAGGTCAGGCTCCCCGGATGCCTCAATGCCAGACCATCTGTCTCTGCATAAACAGGCTGTGGAAAATCACACACACACACGCTTGTGCAGAATCATTCTCTCTGCCACCCCCGTTACACAAGGCGTACACAAACACACCTGTAGCTGGGCATTCTCCCCCATCCTCCTCTGTAACGTGCCCATCTGCACAACTTACCTTTCCCACGCAACCCAGAGTAAGGTGTGCAGTGATGCACACTCCTACCTCCCACACACTCACACACAAGCACACTTCCACGGGTAATGGAGCATGGCATCAAAGCACATGTTCCCATGCCTCGATGCAGTCACACACATTCCACCTTGCCTGCCACACACATACTGTTTGTCCACATAGATGTTCAGATACGCACACTTCTGTGTGCATGAAAATACATACAATCGTTCCCCCTCGTCTACACTCGTACAATATGTATATGGAAACGTTCATAGACCCCAGATAGATAGGCAGACATACACATATGTATCCACATACACACACAGTCACGCTCATCCATACACACATAGCAGTCCCATGCAGACGTACACGTATGTCATATACGGGAATACATATTTGCACAATATACAGAGTCAAGTATAAAATGCACATATTTGTGCCAACATGAACCCCGACACATAGAAACTTACACACATATGCACACCCATATGCCAGATGGCACGCTTACCTAAACATGCCTCATGTGTGTGCATTGCCAGGCATGTCTGGACGTGTGAAACCATACGTACACGCGTGTATATCCAGCTGTAAAGTGCTTATCTCCCGTGCAAATGTGCACAGCAGTTTTGTATGTCCCCATGTCCTCTTCTCTTCTTCGGCCCTGAATTCTATAATTCTTTAGCTCTCTTTGCCCATCCCAGAATCTTTCTTGACCTAATCTTCTCTCCATCCAGAGTCCCTGCTGAAACTCTCATTTCCTGCTTGGAATCTCCTAGCGAAATGTCTCATCATGACACACTTCATTTTCGGAAGACACTCGATACTCTTTGGAGACACGCAGGGGGCCCCGGCATATCCGCCCGAGGTCCTGAGGGGCCGGGGCCGGGCAAGCTCTGGACATTGCTGGCATCCAGTGAGATGGATAAATGTGTTATTCATGTGCAGGCAAAATCACACCTCTCAGGGTTTCACATCTCCTGGTCAGAAATTCTCTCTCTCTCTCTGTCCTTCCACTGCCCGTTATTTTTACCTGTGCTTTAAAGGCCAATGCCTTTGCCCTGTGTTAGAATCTTCTGGAGGCTGAGCTCCCACAGGGCAGAAAACAGGTCTAAATTGCTTTGTGTTCCCCATGGCTGGGCTGTCCAATTCCCAATAGTTGCAGGTGTTCAATAAAAGCAAATGAAACATCTCCTGTTTCGATGCTACGGGGCGTGAGACTGGATTGGTGACAAGATGTCCATCAAGCCTTAGCCAAGCAGGCTGGCCAACCAGCCCCTTCCAGGAGATGGCAAGCTACCATATTTCACAGGCTCAAACATACCACGGCCAGTAGACATGCCATGATTTTGAATCTCACTGGGGAAGGAGAAGCAATGCTATCCTTAACTTCAAAATGTGTTTCCTTGATCACTTGGCATATTTTTACTTGATGCCCATTGAAAAGAGCTCTTGTGGATTTATTTAGACATGTCTTTTCATCACACTCTGGCCCATGCTTAAAAAGAGACACCCCCGCAGAACAGACTGATGAGGGACTTCCTTACACTTACCGGTTCTGAGTCCCGTGCTTTTTCAGATCACTTTTCAAATCAGAATTGTTGATGTTCTCATTTTTCATTTGATTCCATTCTTGATAGACACATCAAGGGCATGGGTAATGCAGCCTTTCGTAAAAATGTGCTTCTCTATTATTTCTAGAATTTTCTTTCAAGATTTGGACACTCATTTGCAAGTGTGGATGCCAGTGCTTTCTTTTTTATTTATTTATTTATTTATTTATTTATTTGACAGACAGAGATCACAAGTAGGCAGAGAGGCAGGCAGAGAGAGAAGGGGAAGCAGGCTCCATGCCGAGCAGAGAGCCCGATGCGGGGCTCGATTCCAGGACCCTGGGATCATGACCTGAGCTGAAGGCAGAGGCCCCAACCCACTGAGCCACCCAGGCGCCCCTTGCCAGTGCTTTCTTGATCTTACCAGAAGGTGCCCATTGAAGTTCTCAGACCTAACTAGGGCAGGCACAGGATGGGCATCGCCGGTTTCCCAGCTGGTCCACCTGGACAGCCAGCACAGGGACTGTCTTATTTACTGTCTATGACACATCACAGCCGCTCAAAATAGAAAACATGCCCAGGACAAAGTAAGGGAAGTGGTAAAGCATTTCTGGGATCTCCTACACATCTGAGAGGTTCCCTGAGCCTGTGGGCACCTTCTTTGTCCCATGAGACTGCAGTGGCCACGAGAAGGGAACAGGCGTCACCTCAGACACTTCTGGGTAGGCGCCTGGCTCAGAAAAGCAGGCGGAGAGGAAAACGGGAGGCATTCGCAGAGAGTGGTCCGACACCCCAGTTCTGCTTATTCTTCTATCCCATCTGCATTCTTCTTCCCCAGCATATGACTGGATGGGGACAAGTTACAGCATCTCAAGCTCGTTGTCTGTTGGAGGGATATAGAAACCTTGACTTCAGAGGAATGCCATGAGGGTCACCATGAGTTTTATTTCCTTTCTTTCATTTGACAAATGTTCACTCTATCACCGACGGTGATCCAGGCACAGGGGACACAAGGATGAACAAAAAGATGTGTTGTGTCCCTATGTAGAATGTGGCAACCAGGACAGTGGGTCCCAACCAACCCTCTTTGGGTGTTAGAATCACCCTGAGAACCACTGCCCCCAACACATACACACACACACACATCCTGCTGAAAGTCTGAAGAATTGCCCGATGGTAGGACCCACTCAGGGGCATTTTTAGAGGCTTGGGTGGTTCTGCAATGGCTCAGGATTTAGGATCATGGAGGAAGGGCTAGTGTATGCAAAATGCTTCATACAAATATGCAATGTTATTATTACTTGTTGGCTTCACCTCATTTATCCCCTCATTCCCATCCCCCCCCAAATTCCTGCACCCAGAGCACCTTAGTGAAAAACAGATTCACCCCAAGAACATGAGAGCTGGCATCTGAAACGAGGCCCATCTGGTTCTCTTCCCCTACCCCCTCTCTTCCCCTTTTCTTCCTTCCCCTCTCCCCTCCCCT
>PISX010019960.1:0-36944 GCA_004024625.1 Mellivora capensis
GAAAGCCATGAATTCCGCGCATTGCTTTCTCCTCCTCTGGAGTTCCGCTGCTCTCCTTGTTAAGTGAACTTGGTCTTGGCTGGATTTCTTTTGATCTTCTGGGGGAGGGGCCTGTTGTAGTGATTCTCAAGTGTCTTTGCCCGAGGCAGAGCTGCACCGCCCTTAGCAGGGGCCGGGCTGAGTAATCTGCTCGGTTTCGCTTTCAGGAGCTTTTGTTCCCTGAGCGCTTTCCGTAGAGTCCGGAGGACGGGAATGAAAATGGCGGCCTCCCAGTCTCTGGCCCGGAAGAGCTGAGATTTGGGGCTCCACTCCTCAGAGAAAAGCCCCGGCTACTCCCATATCCCTGGCTTCTGGCTGCGCTCCGAGCTCACCCAGCCTGCGACCGGTTCAAGGTAACCCCGAGCTGAGAGCTCACTCCTCGGCTCTGTCTCTGTAGCCGGCTTCCCGCTCCGATACCTGCCAGCTCTGCGACACTCAGACACCCCTGATCCTTCTGTGACCCTGCGGGACCTGGGGCCACGCTGTCCCCGCGTGGGCTTCACCCCGGTTTAGCCTCTGGAGTGATGTCTCTCCGTGGAGCAGACTTTTAAAAGTCCCGATTTAGTGCTCCATTGCTCCGCCGCTTGCCGGGAGCCGGCCCCTCCCCCGCGGTCTATCCTCCAGTCGCTTTCGATTCACTTCTCCGCCGGTCCTACCTTTCAGAAAGTGGTCGATTTCCCGTTTCCAGAATTGCTGTTCTTCCTCTCTTCGATCTCCCGTTGGATTTGTAGGTGTTCGCAATGGTTCGATAAGCTATCTAGCTGATCTCCTGCTACCTGATGTCGTCTCAGCTGCTACTTCTCCACCATCTTGCTCCTCCCCCTGCTTAGTTCTTTATCAGCTGACTAACATTTCAGTTGTTCTCACTTTCTGGCTGATCTGAATAATGCTGCTGCATATGTTCATAGACAAGTATTTATGTGCCCCTATTTTCAATTCTTTTGTTCTATACCTAGGAGTGGAATTGCTGAGTCAATGCTGAATCTATGTTTAATTTTTTAAGAAACTACCAAACTGTTTGCCAAAGCTGCTGCCCCACTTTCCATTCCTACCAGCAATGTTATGCGTGTGTAGGACATGTAAAGATTTAAGGAAAAGGCTCTGTGGGCTTAGACAAGGTCATTCATTCCAGGCAGTGAATTACCCTTCAGCTGAGCTGCTGATTCTGCCCTCACAGTTGGGTCCGCATGTGAAGAGATGTAACAGCCCCTCAAGTATCCTGCACAGTGGCAGCGAGCAAGGGCTATCTTTCACAACCTTCCCAGGGGCTGCTACCACACTTTTTCAATGTCCCTCCGAGCTAATCCTCCTCCACAAGAACTCACATCAGAAGGGCCATCTGTACCCCAATGTTTATAGCAGCAATGGCCACGGTTGCCAAACTGTGGAAAGAACCAAGAACTCACATCAAATACTCCCTCATTATCACATCTGACAAAGGAAATCCTAGCTGTTAATGACAAATTAGATAGTTACCCCTCTCTCCTAGAAAGCAGTGTCCCTCAGCTCTGCAGGGAACATCTGCTTTTTAGAAACTAGTTTTGAGATTTGAAGGCATGTGCCAGCAGGGCAGTCACCCCTGCGGAGGCCTGGGTAGGCACTGTTGCTTGCTCTCCTCTCCCATCCAGCTGGCCCCTTTGGCACATACAGCTCAAGGAAGGAACAGGAGGTGGTCTGTGGCCTCTGAAAAAGAAGGGACTGTGTATCCCCTTCAAAGGGGCTGTGAGGGCAGCAGTGCAGGGAACCACATACTGGACGCTTGGCTTAGTACTGGGGTTGCCGCATGTGTTGGGTTGAGGGAGCAGAGCACAAGTAGCCTGAGGGCAGCCATTAGGCAGTAACCAGGACTCCCACTTTCTTTCTTTTTTCTTTTTTTTTTTTTAAGATTTTATTTATTTATTTGACAGAGATCACAAGCAGGCATAGAGAGATGGGGAAGCAGGCTCCCTGCTGAGCAGAGAGCCCGATGTGGGGCTCAATCCCAGGACCCTGAGATCATGACCTGAGCTGAAGGCAGAGGCTTAAACCACTGAGCCACGCAGGCGCCCCTTTCACAAGTTAGCTATATCACCAGGCACCCTGATGGTCTGGGCCTCATTTACTGTATGTTTTTTGTGGAAGCTTCTGCCATCAATCCTGTCATTTCTAAAAAGAAGCTGGGGCAGCTGCGAACAAAGGTTCTTGCAAGAGGGCAATAGGGGTGGTGAGAGTTCCAGAAAATGGGTCACGGGGACACTGGCTAAAGGAACTGAGGCAGTTTGGTCTGGAGGAGAAAAAGGCAAGGGGAGCAGGATGCAGAAGGCTGCTGTGTGGAAGAAGGAGCCAGCCTAGTCTGTGCATCTCAGAACGCAGCTAGGACCAAGGGCTGGGTGGAAAGTAATAGAAGGTACTGGGCTCAGAAAGGTTCCAGCTAATAATTAAAGCTGCCCAACTTGAAAGAATCAGCAAATTAATGCATTCTTAAAATTCTCTATGAGGCTTTCATTTAGCCACATGGGTCTCGGTGAAATAGCCAAGTCATGCATTAATGACACTGTATTGTGTGAAGAAAGAGATTAATTTTGTGTTGCTTTTAGTAGTTATGCTTGGGGGTAAGACTAATGGACACATGCAATGAAAGAAAAGGTGACACCCCTTTTCCGTCCTCATTCCCGAGCTGCCTGCTGCTCTATGGGCTTTTCCCCAGAAGTGCTGGGGTCTCAAGGACTATGGAGTTGAGCGCCTGATGTGCAATCCCTCTTCTCTCACCGCCCAGCCCCTTTCTCTCATGACCATTAACCTGCCCTTTTGGATTTGCTGGGTAAGGGTATAATGCCATGCTTGAAAGAATCTGGAGAAGAGGGATTTTAGCACTAAAGAGATTTAACTTTGTAAGAGAATGAAGTAAAGGCTCTAAAAAGAATTGCCAGTCTTCTACAGACTCATCAAATATGCAGCTCAGGAGGGTTGATGTCTAGGATCTCTCCACTCTCCCCCATGTGATTAAGTTGGTGCCTTAGTAGACCATCCACTGACAGGCAGTCTGAATCTTTTTTTCACTTGTCCATCAAAATTTATTGGTGCTTTGTTTCCTCAAGGTCTTATACTTTGCAGTGCCATAAGTTCATGGTCAGCAACTTTGAAGGCTTCCATCAGAAAAATGGGGAAACTTAGGCATTGTGGCTGGTTGGGAAGTATTTCTGCCCAAGAGTGAGTTCCTCAAAACACATAGGTGCATAGGTGGTTGTCTAGCTCAGAGGTTTCCAGACTTCTTGGTTCTTACACTCTCCGAAAGAATCTTTATAGAATATGAATTAACATGCAATTTTTAAGTTAATAAAGTTTTTCACGGTAAGTTTGAATACTTTCAGAGGATGTAATTTGGAGCATATTATAAATGTTAACATTTTTTTTTAAGGTTTCAAATGTACTTTATTTCTTCAATCATGCCATATTTTAATGGGTGCAGAGTGTTTTTACTTGGTATCAGTTATAAGTTTGTTTTGAAACAATTCAGTATTACACCAACTGGGATGATTACTGATCTCTCCATTCCTTTGGGGTGACTCTGCCAACAGGGGACAGGTTCCATTCTATTCCAATTTGTGTTGCTGTATATGCCCACACAGCAATACAGAAAGTGGCTCCACTAGCTAATATGGCATTACCATATTTGTCATGGAAATCAGGTGTCCTTTTCTGGTGGCTCTGCCTTGCCACTGTTTGTGGGATGCTTTGAACTCGGAGACGACTTAGAGCGGTTCTGGCCATAGGAAACATCCTGAAGCTGAAAACAGAAACGAGCAACTACAGCTGCTGCCGCTTTGCTACAACTTCGTACCAAATCTCCTTGCAAAAAAACTAAATGTTAACATTTTAAAATGAAAGCTGAATTTCTTTTGTAAATGTATACAATCAAATCTAAACACTATGGCAATTGATAATGCATCATTCCACTTAAAAAAAAAAAAGATTTTGTTTGTTTAAGAGGGAGAGAATGGGGGGAGGGGCAGAGGAAGAGGGACAAGCAAACTCCCTAGTGAGCAGGGAGCCCAACACAGGGCTTGATCCCAGGACCCTGAGATCATGACCTGAGCCAAAGTCAGATCCTTAATTGACTGAGCCACCCAGATGCCCTGTCATTCTATTTTTAAAAACCACTTATTTAACTTGCAGAAATTTGACTTTTATTTTCTCTTTCAACCCAAATTTTCTTTCATTCCCCCCAAATTTTACCTTAATATAATTTTTGTTTAAAAAGACTATTAATTACCCTGTTACATTTACTTTAATAAAATGTATCTAAATTAAAATTTTTAACTTTTATTTTCTGTGACCATAAAACTCTAAGCATTAAAAAAAGTGTGTGAATTGTCATTATTAGCAATGTATTGATTAAAATAATACAAATATATTATACTAATTATTAAATGCAAAAAGTGAAATTATATTGTAAGTGCATCTCTTAATGAGATGAAGGACTTTTGTCAGTTCATGTTTCTGTAGGGGAATATTACTTTTCGCTAGAATGAGATGGGTTGGCTTCAATTCTATTTCTATTTTTTGTTTTTTTATTGATGTAAGCTGCAGGAATTGAAAGTGTTTTATTATAGCAATATAATTCAATTATTTGAACTTCTTCTTATATGCCAAAATTCATATAATGAGCTATTATCAAAAAATACTTTTAATCCTGTCACCTGACAACTTGATTAGGTTCTTCTTCGTTTTTCTTACAAGCAGTGAATTGGAAAACATGTGACTTCCAAAGAGCTTTGTTCTTGTCATTAGCATAATTCACTTTCTCGTTTTATGGGGAAGTACACTAAAAGAGCTCTGCTAAGATTTCTCATTGTTTTTGTGCTGTAACACTTTCACATAGACTCACCTTTTAAAATTCTGTGTCTTCAGAAATGTATTCTTTTAATTTCATTACACTTTTGCCAAAACAATGCCTTTTGATAAAGTACTTTGACCTTATTTTTGCTTTAAATGTGTTACTATTGCTTTGGAGCTGCAGATTCAACTCATTTATAGAAAATGTCTGTCATAAACCACATTGGCAGAGCCTCTGTTCACTGCCAAACCAAGTAGCCAAATCAGGTAGACTTTCTGTCAGAAAAAACTTTAACTTCATTTTTCAGTTCACTTAGCTGTTTTGAAGACTATAAAAATCAATGAAGATTAAAAACATATCTTGTGAAGCTGATCACCAACACAATAAAAATTAAAATGATATAATATAGTTAATTCCATGTTTAAGTTATAAAACAAGATAATCAATAGACTCTTTCTCATATAAAATAAGAAGAATGGAAACAATCTGAGGGTTTTGGAGGGGAGGGGAGTAGGATGTAGGGTGAGCCTGGTGGTGGGTATTAAGGAGGGCCCGTATTGCATGAAGCACTGAGTGTGGTGCATAAACAATGAATTCTGGAACACTGAAAAGAAATTAAAAAAATAATGTTAAAAGGCAGTATATCTCTGGTAAAAATGGTATATATGGCTGACTGGCTTTGGAGAATAAGAACTAGTGTAAAAAGGGCACCTGGGTGGCTCAGTGGGTTAAGCCTCTGCCTTTGGCTGATGTCATAATCTCAGGTTCCTGGGATGAGGCCTGCATCAGGCTCTCTGCTCAGCGGGGAGCCTGCTTCTCCTCTCTCTCTCTCTCTCTGCCTCTCTGCTTACTTGTGACCTCTCTGTCAAATAAATTAAAAAATCTTGAAAAAAAAAAAAGAACTAGTGTACAAATAGTAGTAGAAATACTACTAATAATATGGAAAGGTCCTATGCTGCTAATCAGCCTGGCAGCACATAATTTTTTATTATTATGAAAAAGATATTAAACAATGAGAATATGAAGAAAACTATATGACTATAACAGAAATAATTATTTCAGTCTTTGGTTTGATACAACAGGTTCTGACAACTGTACTAACTAATGTGCATTGACTATGAAAATGCACAGGAAAGTTTATCCTTGGGGTTTATCCATCTTGTAAAAAATTAATATTGCCTGAAGGCATTCTAATTACATTTATAGTAGTCATCATTGCAAACCTATATATTGCTGTAGCTGCTCTAAGTTGCATTTCGTCCCAGTTCAGATATATCCTAGGGATGAGTATGGAGAATTGTGGAAAATAATTGTGTACAAGTGCACAAAGAGGCCATTTTTGGTGTTCAGTTTCTCTGATTTTCTCTGTGCTCCATTCTCTCAGATCTCTCCCCCTCAAGAGCAAGGCATTCTTTGAAAAAAAGGTATTAAATAAAAATTGTCATTATTTCTATCATTCCACTTTTGCCATATGTATCTGAATTCTAAAAAGCCATATATGAGTCCAAACACCTTATTTCTATGTTTTCTAACATAGCAGCTTTAACAGGTGTTTAAGAAAGGAGAGCCCAGAGTTATACGGATTTCTGATTAAAGGAACCTTCAAAGGACCATAAAGGTTTCATTAAAGGGATTTTTTTCCCCTTTGTTTGCCACATCTGGGAGTTTGGGTCCATATTAAGGGCCATGTGTCATATTAAGATTTGGGATAGGTGAGACTAACATCTTTGTTTTTATAATGTGGGGCAGGGACCAATATGAATACAGATTTGTTCTCAGTAGATGGGAAAGAGTAGGATATGTGTAGGGGATCTGGAAATTAGTTGCCTTAAAACTACCCAGGAGCATGTACTCCTTGGAAAGACTTCACATGCCCTGAGGCACCCACCCTAGTTTAAGAATCAGGAGTTTATCAGACCCCTGTCTAGTCTAACCTGACCCAGTGCAAGATTTTTTTTAACCATAGGGATCTCAGTCCCTGAGGGAGGGCCATTGAAGAGTTTAAAAGAGACTCTGGAGATGCAGATGGAACAGCAGTAGTCCCTGTTTGGGGAGCAGTGATGAGAAGCCTGTTCCCCGTCTGGTGTTCACAGACCTGATGCGCTCCAGTTGCCAAACAGAAAGATCCGAGACGGTCCCCTGGTCCTTTGTGGGTGAATAAGCAGGTCACTCTTGTCTGAAACTGGCCATGGGTGCTGCAGACCCACAAGCCAATGGAGGCAGGCAGGGTGCAAGAAAATAGGAGGTTATAAGCTCTGGATTGTTGGGGAGGAGGGTCATGCCTCACCAAGGGGGGAGGCCCTACTTGGCTCTAACCCCTCTGTCACCAGATTTTTCAGTTTTCCAGGGAAGACAAAAACCTGCATTTTCACATGAAATCTTCCCATTTGTAAATGTTGGCAATCAAATGGAGATTTTTTTATAAAACACTTAGCAGGCAAAACAAGTCTATATATCCTCTCTGATCCGTGGTTGTTGGTTAGCAATCTCTGCCCAAAGGCCACAGGGTGTTATTTTTGCCTTCTGAGAGAACAAAGCAGCTCCTAATCAGAGTTTGTGTCTCCCACATGGACTCCAGCTAGCGCTCCAAGTTCTTACCTCTGCCTCAGCAGTTATTAACCCCTGAAGTGCATAGCTCAGCAAGTCATAGCTGGGACCCACAAGTTTAAAATGCAGCAAATATTTCAGGCTTCACGGAGGCTGAGGGAATTGTCATCAGCAAACTGGAGTCCACTGCATTGAATAGAACTTTAGTATTTATTCTAGCTTTCCTGTTTTTACAGTTCCCAATATATTCTCTAAATTTTCCTTTCGGGGCTGACAGCACTTGTCTTAATAAATGGAGGGTGTGCAGCCCAATATTGCAGTTCCTGCATGCTCTCCCTTACACACCTTCAATCTGGAAAGCTGGACCTTCACTCTGGAACTATAAAGACTGTGAAAAACCTCTTCAGTGAAAGAAGTAGCTATGATTCTATTTCAGCCCTTCTCACTTTCAGCCCTTGGCTTACGATTACCCTCAGTGCTTTAACTTCAGATGGTGTGCTGGTTTTAAAATGTGGCCATAAATTCTTCAGTATTCTTCCCTTTAGGAGGTAGAGCTTAATTCCCTCCCCATGAGTGTGGGCTATATTTAGTGACTTGATTCTAATGAATAGAATATAATGGATGATAGTGACTTCTGAGAATAGGTCACAGGCATTATGGCTCGCTCCCAGCTCTCGAATTACTTGCTCTGAGGGAAGCCAGAGGTCATGAGGACACTTAAGTAGCCTTGTAGAGAGGCCCATGAGTGGAGGAACGGAGTTCTCCTGCCAATAGCAGATTCTCCAGCCCTGGTCAAGCCTTCAGAAGACCGCAGCTTGCTGACTTGACAGCAAGCTCATGAGATCCTGAGCCAGAAGCACCAGCTAACCTGCTCCTGAATAGAACAGAATCTGTGAGCTAAGATAAGTGTTGTTTCAGGGTGCATGGTGTGGTGGTAATGTGTTTTGTGGCAACAGATTACTAACACAGATGGGTGTAAAGCCACCTAGGCCATACCACCTCTGTGGCATGGCCTCATTGCTTCTTGGGTTTCCCATTTAGCAATGGCAGGAAGATGAGATGCATCCCCTCCAAGCTGTGAAAACATACAGGGGATGGGAAGCTGCTGCATGAGGAATATGGCAGTTGTTTGTAAGGTGAAAGGCAATTTAGTTTAAGGATGACTTCTCTTATATTCAGAAATGTTAACGTCTGGATGAGATTACCAAAAAAGGTAGCGGTAGCTCCATTTAAAGAATTTTCTTTTGGATTGAACAAATTCTGAGCACGTGGTAGGCAGTTGGGATTTAGTTCTGCTCTAGGGTTCCTTTCTCTTAATAAAAGTTGAAGGTAAATAGGAAAATTAACCAAAATCTTGTATGTGATGCACGTGAATCTCAAAAATAACTCCCCAGCATAAATGTCCCTCCTGGCACACGGGTGTTAAGACTCCTGACACACGGGTGTCAAGCGGGCATCTGATCCCCAGTTTCCAGAAGCTGAGCACCCAGTTTGGAGCCGTGCCCCCTTTGGCTCCTCTCCCTCCTCCCTGGCCTTTATCTCAGAGGCCTGGGCCTTAGCCTCTGTTCAGGTGAAACTGAAGTATCTGGACACAAC
This sequence comes from Mellivora capensis, assembly GCA_004024625.1. Taxonomy (NCBI): domain Eukaryota; kingdom Metazoa; phylum Chordata; class Mammalia; order Carnivora; family Mustelidae; genus Mellivora; species Mellivora capensis. The sequence goes on from PISX010019960.1 coordinate 8,999, forward strand.
CAGGCACTTCAGCAACTTGCGGTAAGCCAGGAGAAGTTACGTCTTCATGGAAGAGGGAGCAGCTGCATTTCTCGTGCGCAGGGAGAGGCTGAACCCCCTGAATTTCTGGTTGTGGGGTCACAGGAGACCTCTGGTGATGCCATCTCATCACGTGCTAGATCCCAGGTAGCTGGGTACATATGAACTAATGACTTAAAATCCCGCCTCAAATTCTCATCTTCCTCCAAGCGGAAGCCTTTTGTCCATGTATAAGTGCAAATATTCCCTGAAGAAGGGAGGTCTTGTATCTTTTGGATAAAGAGTGCCACAGCCTCGCCCCTAATCTCATAGAACCTTTGGAAGGGAACACACATGAAACGCAGAGCTGATTCTCTCCCTTTTGATCTTTGCCCTTCGGTCTCCTCTGGGGGCACAAACCAGTGAAAGCATTCAGAAGTAGGCCTCTCCAATGATGAGCCAAGCCCGTTACCTTACAGCTTGCATATTTATTGAACAAATACTACTAAAATAGCTAAAATACACTGGGTACCTGTTGTGAGTGCATCAGTAAAGATCACATTGTTACAAAAGCCTGCATTTCCAGCAGTGCACAACTGCAACTCTACATAAATGCCACAGATGCAGAATACTGTTTTCTTGCTCTATTTACACAGCTGATATACCTATTCTAACAAAGGGGGCAGGAAGATGCACAAGAAACTCAGGCCAATGGGGGAGCGAGAAGAGAACGAAGAAGTGCGCTGCATGCAGCATGGGCGTTAACAGTCAGACGCGGAACAGGGCAGAACCCAGTCTGCCCCATCCGAGGAGGAGCTGAAAGACAGTTATATAAAAATTAAGGTGGGCTTTCAGACTGGCTAACACAACAACAATCCGTGAGTAGATGGTATTGTCTGGTTTTATTTTTGTTTATCCATTTCATTGGGAGCAAGGACAAAAATGTAAAATCTATACCTTGCTTATCAAAATTGCTGAAGAAAAGTGCTCTGCCTTTTTTCAGGTTTTTAAAAATTTTATGAAGACCTTTTTTCCCAGCTTAATTTTTGGGAAAGGTGTAATTTTCAGATTCTGACTCAGATGGCAGGGTTTTGTTTTGTTGTGGATTATTTTTCAGAGGGCATTTGTTTGAAACGTTTGCCCTTTCTTCCCCGCAAATATCCTTTCAAACAAAAAGAACCAAAAGAGACATCTAAAAACGCCTGTCAAATTATTGCTTTTCTTTCTCTAAGCTAGGCAGGCGAGGCTACCGGAAAGAAGAGATTTGGTAAGTAAATTACAGTTTTGTGATTGCTCCCGCTACTGGGACTGCTTGTCCGTGAGTGCCATCCGGCGAGACGTGAGTCTCTCACTCTCTCTGGTAGCGTTCACTCAACCTACAATGCTGAAGAAGAAAGCCACACTGAAGACACGAGGAAAACAAGTCAATCCAGTCTAGAGAACAACATTCAGGGAAACAGAGTACCAACACCTTCTTAGAACATGGAAATAAAATATAACTCCATCAGAGCTACCTCGCCAAGGAGCATGTTGAAAGTCCAAAATAGCACCATTCATCAGTGTCTCAGGTCCTGTGGCAGCATCTCGGTCACTTACCACAAGGAAACAATGAGTTTCAAACTACTTCTATACATCAAAAGAGTACATGGATAAAATATAGATATACAGACAATCGATGAACATAAACTACTAGGCTTATTACATCTAAATGGAAAAAAAAAATGGGGACTCTCAGCCTCTACGAGAAGCTGTCGGGAGCTATGTGAGTGAAAAGGCAGGAGTGGACCGGTTGTGTGAGAGCAGAGGGAGTTTGAGTTGTGGAAGACACCGTTGTTGAGAACCAGGCCTGAAGGCCCACCTGTAAGGGTTGTAAACGTGGATTCACAGTGTGAAATTCTGAGCGGTTTCACTTGAGTCAGAATGATTAAAAACTGGTTTGATGATACCTATTTGTCCACTGTAAATTCTCTAAAGCAAGGCTCAGAGTCCCATAGTTTCTTCTTACACTTGATGATTTACACAGAAAAAAATCCCATATATGATACCATGACCTCATCAATACCCACACACCATATGTAATACAAATGGAGGTGTGACAATTAAAAAGAGTGGAGGTAACCGATGCCTGGGGAGTGGAGTTCACTGCTGCCAGGTGGAGTCAGGGAGGCGGCCTCAATCTGCTCATCCTTCTTGCGGTTCACTTCCTTTGGGACAGGAAGTCTTCCCTGAAAACCAGGTGGGGACACACACACACAAAGACACGTAGTCATGTTTCTGAAACCATTTGAAATTTTTTCTTCTCCCTCCTGCCTTTTATCCTTGAACTCCAGATGTTTTGCAAACAGAGTTTACATATTAAACACAGCTCACCTGAATGTAAATATTAGGTCTGTGGGGGCATGAAGTAATTAAACACTCGCTGCCTTGGCTTCAGGAGAATCAAGTGCTTCTCTAATGGCTGTGTCCAGCCATGTGGGAGGCAGCATTCCCCAGACTCAGGTTTCTGAGGACAGTTTCTAGTATGAGACAGGGCCCAACATGAGGCTGGGTAAGAGGTGCTCGTTTCTCTTCAAAGCATTCAGTGACTGTGAAGGAGATGGGTAATTGCCTCCTTTCTAATATATAATAAAAATATTTAAAAGGAGATGACAGCTTATACAAAGGTAACTCATGTATGGTTTATTCTCTGGACAACTGGCCCAGTCCGTGTGGGCCTGATAATCAGAACCACAAGCAGGTCCCAAAGGTGGGAGAGGTCCCAAAGGTGGGAGTGTTTGCAGGAAAGAGGAGGACGGTGTGACACCCAGGTCAGAATTTAGTGAGATCCACCGTGTTTGGCCTGGGGCTATTCTATCTTCACAAATGTGAGTAAGGTGTCTCTGTTTCTGTCTAGAATAATCCAACCACAGTGTGACTGATGCTTCATCGGGCACCCCTGGGGAGCAGCTGTCCATCATAACCAGAGAGCAAGAGGATAGGACAGGAGCCCATTTGCTCAAGGGATGATAGGTCTTACTTTTACCACAAATACCCTGTATATCCCAATCAGATATGAAAATAGTGATTTGACAACAGTCTTATCTTTTAGCCAAACCATTAATTGCTGGAGTTTTCTCAGACACGTTATCCAATATGGTTTTAAAAGATTTTTTTTCCTTTTTGCTCAGATCATATGTTCCAATTAGACATTTATAATCTATTTTGGCTGGGTATGAATACTTGAATTAAAATAATAATCTTGCTTTGAGATCTGTAAATTATCACATCTGAATCTCTTTTTAAGAACTCAGAAGTCAGGAACTTTCACACAACTTGAAACTGAGTAAATGTTTTCAGCAGCCACAGGATGAACTAAATGTAACAGATAATTCAGCTTTAGTAAGTCCTATTTCCTATAAATATATTTTTTAAATGTTAAACACCTGGTATGCCTAAATTTTGAGTTTAAAAATCTCAGACTTTGAGAACATACATTTTCAGGATATATAGAAAATCCACTCAGTGTGTACTTTCATGTTCTAGTTTTAGATTGTGATTTATAAGTTGTACTGGTATCACTAAATAGCAATAGGACCATATCAGAAAACTTAATTAAAATGTAATTCATCACTCACACACACTTAAGGACCTAGATAAACCTTTAGGATCATTATATTGGGCAGTCTTTTTCAGTTGTGCAAAAAATTTTAATCTTGAAATTTTGACATATAATCCCAAGATACAGAAAAAAAAAAATCCACTGTGATCCTGGTGGTTTTAAACTGTTTTTCTCCTCTTCCTCAATCAGTTATCCTAGTTCAAAATGTGACAAACTTGGGTTTTGGATGAAGAAAGAATTCAGTGGCTGCTAATTATCACAGGCCAAGAAAGAAAATCAAAACTTCGTAAGTGTGATTTCACTCAGCTACACTCTGTTCATGGCTGCCCTTAAAGTGGCTTACTTCAGTTCCTACATGACTAGCCAGTCTCTGTGTAAGTCTCCATCTTAGCCCATTACCTTCATGGAAAATACAAAACAAAACCAAATGAAGATTGGGTGGGATTCTGGGTAATGTGGGGAGAGGTATTTCTAGGGAAAAAAAAAAAAATGTGAAGGATATTATTTCAGATGTGAATTTACCATTTTTACTACTTTTTCTGTTTTGAGACCACCTCCCCCCCCAAAAAAAGTTCATGTCTTCATTTATTATTCATGTTTTGAATACCTAGTGTGGCTTGAATACTCAGATTTTAAAGCAACAGAGATTAAAACAGAGACAAAAATAGTCTCTGTCCATCCTGCCCTTTATTTTCTGTATGGGAGATGCCCAGGTTAACTGGACAATGGCAGGGCAACAGTGGTAAGCCATGCAGACAGGCATGCTGCTAAAGTGCCCTGAGGGGCCAAACCTGACCAGCCAGAAAGAGCTTTGCACATCTTCCCTTTGGAGGCTGGTATTTACTAGATTTCAGTCCTTACTTCCTGTCCCTCATTTTTTGAAAAAAAGAAAGTCTGCTCCCTCACTGAAAGAACTGTAGGCTTCTATAGCAAGGGGAGAAGGTTTTTGAAGAGGGGACACAATGTAGTCTTACTTCTTCAGAAGTTAGGCCTTATAAGAATTCAGGCAAAAATAATCCTATCTTCCTCCATCATCCAGCTCCTCATGGCTCCCAGACAGGTTCTCCCAGATGCTTCTATAATTAAGCTACCTCAGGTTGGACAGCCTTCTCTGCTGAGAACTGTTTGAGCCTGAATCCCCCAGTTTCTCAGTAATGTATCTCGGACAACATAAGATTATTTTTCTCGATTATGCAAAGATGTGCTCTTCCACAAGGAAACTGCTGGGAAGGACAAATATATTATGCTCAAAGGATTATTCACATATGGAGGGAGAAAAGAAATTAACAGAAGACCTGAATCTCAGGGTCCATTAGTGCCAACCTTGTGAAGCGTGACTCAGTGGAGGCATGGCCTAGGTCCTGGGTTGGCCTTCTAAGAAAAAGGGAGGGGCTGTTGACCTCACTGAAGAACTTGCCTAGTCTTGCCACTCTGGTTGATGTCACCAGGATCAAAGCAAGGACTTCTGGATGGCTGAATGGGGCAGAAATAATGAAAACACTATACTCTTCCTTTCCCCTCCATTATCATGTCTTACCCTCAGCTGCTCAGAGGAATGATGCCTCGAGCTTCCCAGTAAAGAATGCCTAGAGTTATACTACTGCTGCTGCCGCTGGGGTGCTGGCGTGGAGGTGTGGGAGTGTTGGTGGTGAGGTGGTGGTGAGGTGGTGGGGGTGTGGTGGGCAGTGGTGTTGTGAGGTGGCGGTGGGGTGGTGTTGGGGGTGTGCGTGTGTTTTAAGTAAAGCTCCAGGACACCTGCTCGCTTCCACCCCAGCTCTACAAGATGGCACAAATGTAGCTCAGGCAGGTCCAGAATCCTTTTGTTCAACTACTTTCCTAACACTGGTTTCAACCTGGACCTTCAGAAATTCTCTGGAAGATTTAAAGTGACTTAGAATTGTTTTCTCTTAGTGCTAACTACCAGTTGACACAATCTCTCCAAATGCTGCCTGTCAGTAAAAGATAGGGAACTGCTGAAACCATTTAGTGTAAGTAAGAGTTTCTCAAACATTAAAATGTCAGTAAGAGCTGGGAAAGCCTCACCATGTGTCAATTACACTTATGAAACTTCTGAATGGAAATTTTATTTTCAGTGCACATTTTCTTTCTTAATTGCAAAATCAACAGGTCAGTGGTAAAAAGTATAGTCCTCTTCCTTAAGGTCAAATTGATATTTACCTTAACAGGCAAGTCCAAAGGTATCTATCCTAAAAACTGCTAAGTGTTGCTGTTGTTAGAAATGGTGCTAAAATCCAAAATGTAAATCTGACAAATTTTCTTAATGCAGAGAATTATCATACCTAAGATGTCAGAACAAAGAAAAGATGGTTGTAGAAAATACTTTTAGGCTTAAAAATTAGAAGAAAGAAAAATAATAGTTCATGTTCTGTTTTGTTTCTTGGGTGATTTCATCAGACATTTAGGCACTATTACCAGACAAAAGTGTCATCATTTTGTACTTTTAAGATATCTTTTAGTTTAATCATACTTGAATGGAACAAAGTAAAAACCTATAAAATGTGCATTTGATAAATTGATTCCGTGATTCTTAAAGGAAAATCTGCTTTCAACTTGTCAAAAAGAAAGATAATGTGAACCTTAAGAATCATAGGACTTTAGGATATACATGTATCTGTAGTACATATGTACTATATATTATTTGTAAGATCATAACAGTATCACGTTAATAGATTCTTATTGTAGACTAAATGGATATTAAAATAAAGAAATAACTGATTTTTTTAGTTGGCTTTAAACTGAAAAACATTTTTAACAAAATGGTAGCTAGGGATCTTACCTTAGGAAGTCTTCCCTCCATTTCCTTATTTGGAAATGGTTCTTGACTGACCCAGACAGAGAGCTCTGGGTAATAAACCTACAGAGACATAAAAGCACACATATTCAGATTAAAAACAGCATCCACTCTGGAACCACATGGGATCAACTTCCTGAGCTCAGTCCTCAGTGTCACTTCTTTCCTGATTACAACTTAGAGCAGTGGGAAAGCCCTTCACCTCTTTTAGACAGTGTGCATCCAAATGTATAGCACTCAGGGGAGTTCTGGCTCAGGGTCTTCTAAGTCCAACAGAGCAAAGATGTCAATCAGTGTTACCTTCAGCACTCTAAGTGGCAGCCTCCTGATGTGACTGGCTGAGCAAACTAAGGCACTGCGGAGGCCTAACTTTAAAAGCAACCTATGGTAAGTATACTTACAAACCTCAATGTTTATAAGATAAACGTGCCATACACCCGTGCACTCTGTGAGGGGTCATCCCAATAATCGATTAAAAGGCTCAACATTATGCGCAAAGCATAAGGAGGACAGGAACAAGCAGCCTGCATTCTCCCCAGGTCCACATGGTCACTGGCGACGCTCTGCCCTGTGCCTGAATGTAGCCAAGTGTCAGGGAGAAGCAGGGAGATGGGCGGCATTGCCATGAACTATCAGAGAATACCAGCTGATGAATCTGGGGGTGGGGCCATGCGGGACAAGGGGGAGAGCCTGGAGTGGAACTGAGTAATTCTTCGTTCAGTGTATACAAAGGGTTATTAGCATAAGAAAGTTGCAGACCAGCTGTTCTTTATCTCCAGGAAAGACAGGAGTAGGGGGTTAGGAATTAAATTACAACTTGGATTTAGGTCAGCTATAAGGAAGGACTTGGCATAAGAATTGCTAAATTACTGAAAGAATTTAGAGAGGAAAACTGTGAAATCTCCTTTAAGAAATTTAGAAACAGAATCTAACAACCATCTGCCAGAGTTAATTCACATTTGATACAGCCTTGCTTGAAGGGAGGGGAGGAAATTAGATAAGATTCCCTCCAGATCTGATTCACTAAATGCTCTAAATAAGTCTCACATTCAACAAATAATATGAAGAATCACATCTCATTAATAGGTTAACAAACAGGCTTGACGACATTTTTGCTTTTGGAAGCCACAGATGTGGGAGCCTAGTCATGGGGCAACTGCAATGTCTTCACTGTCCTAGTCAGTCCCCTTGGTCAGGGCGCCTGAGCTAGGAAATGTGGATGGTTGTTTGGATTCTTCAGGACAGTCGAACAGCAACTCTTTGCTTTACCCGAGTAACGTTACAGCACATCCCAGGTTAGCAAACAGTTCTGCATACACTACCCTAATTACATCCTGATAATAAACTTGAGTCTTACCATTTCAGAGATAAGAAAACAAACTCAGAAAGGTCATCAAACTTGTCCAAAGCCACACAGTGAGAACAGGATAGGACTTGAACTGAAACCAGATTTCCAGAGTCTCAACTTCCCACTATCCTGATGCTCTCAAATCACCCCAGAATGCAAATTGCCTACCACCTCTCTCAAAATTACACCAGTCCACAGACACCACACACATTTCTATCTTACATATTTGAGAGCTCATTCTCTAAGAACGGAAGTCTGACTTCAGACTGGGTCTGCTTTCTGGGCCATGTGGTTTCCCCAACCTGAACCTCCTTCAGCTTTCCCCTCCGAATTCCACCATCTGCCTTGTCTGGGACAAACAGGTCACCCCTAATGTAACTTTGAACTGGGAATGGGTGAAGAAAAAGAAATTGCCATCTAAAATATACAGCTTTTTTTAAGGCTTAAAACAAAGTTAAAGCATACTAAAATCCCACTTTGTGCTTGATTTAAGGAGATCCTAACACGGATCAACTATAGATTCACTTAATATAAATAGATATAAAATTCACTTAATATAAATTTCTACATTACTACTTTTAAAAGCAGTGCAAATTTTAAATATTATACATATTAGCAAGAAATAAAGCTCTATTGTAAATAAATGATAAAAATACATATAAAAACTTAGGCACATGGACACAATGAAAAGAAACATCAAGTAAATGTTTTATCTTTGTTCTTGAGCTTTTCTGTGATAGTATATTTTAACAAAATGTCACTGCCTTAGCATTTAACTTCTAGGTTCAAAGCATCACTACAAAAGCCACCCAAGTCCAATCTGCAGGGAAAAATAGCCTCAGAAATCATTATACTTATGATTGTTACAATTTGTTTTTCCAAGTTCTTTTTTCTTTTTCTTTTCCTTTTTTTTTTTCTTAAAATGTGATTTTTGTTTTTATTTTTTTTTTTGCCAAAGAACTCAGGAACATGGGTATCTGATAGCAAAACCCACCACTAAAGAAACCTCTTACCCTATCCCAATTTGTTCTTTTGAAACATAATAATTTAGCCACAGATTGACCAAGGGCACTTCTAATTAGGCACTTTTTAGTGTTTGAATCATCAAGTAGTCATGGTATACTTTAGGAAAAATAAATGTCCCTTTGGCCGGGTGGTAAATTCTTCCAGTCTCCTTCAGAATCAGAGTTTGAAGCCAAAAATGGCAGGGATAGAAGCATCTGTTACATCCTTAAATCTTGCTTGGTTGGTCTCTAAGAACTCAGCATATCCCTGGATATAGCATCTGAAGGGGATGTTTAAACTTTTTGGGGGGATTTGGAAAAAGTTGGTAGATTATTGGAAATATATACTACCTCCATTACAGCTTTGTTCTTTCTTTTACCTGTGGTGTTTTGAGACTCTAAAGTGAAGGACTTAAGAGAAAAAAAATCTATGACAAACATTACCCTTGCTCTCAGATACCTCAGAATACCCTTGTCTAAGCATGCATTTGCCACAAGTTTTCGGGGCACCTGCAATGTGCTGGACACTGCTAGGTTCTAGGGATTACGGGAAATACAGTCCCTCCCTTCTCGGACCCCAAAAGATCATTTTATAAAAGTGTGTTCTATGGGCTAAGTTGTACATTCCTCACAGACAAAATTCATATGTCAGAATCTTAATCCCCAGTTAGATTGTGCATATATTTGGAGACAGGGTCTTTACAGAGGTTATTAAATTAAAATGAGGTCATGAGTGGAGACCCTGACCCAGTACTACTGGTGTCTTTATAAGGAGGAGAAGACACACATAGAGGAAAGGCTACATGAGGACACGGAGAAGACAACCATCTACAAGCCAGGGAAAGAGCCTCCGAGGAAACCAACCCTGCTGACACCCTGACTTCAGAGGACCGGACTCCCGACTTGTGAGAAAACAAGGTTCTGTTGTTTAAACGCCACCTCATCAGTGGTACTTTGTTGTGACAGCCCTGGCAAATTCTGGGCTTTAAATGAAATAAAAAAAAAAGGAATGTATAGGTTATGTCAAATATAATAGCTGTTAGAACATGTATCAACAGACTAAAAAAAAGAAAAAAAAAAACATTCAGCAAGCCATCCAGCAGTGCTGTCAAGAGAAGAAACGGGGGGTGGCAGTGAGCCGATCTGGGAGGGCGTGTGATGGCTAGCAGATGCAAGCCAAGGAAGACCGTGGATTGAGGGTCAACGCGTCGTGAGCTCCATGTAGGAAAGCCCCCTACGGCCAGGAGGTCATGCTGCAGCTCTCGGTGGCCATCCAAGCAGCAGCACAAATACAGCCCCACAGCTGCTCTACCCCATCTTTTGGCTCAGCTCAGAATATCAGGAGCTGCCAGTGGCCCTGGGATTGGGGTTTTTGAGTACTGATCAAACATGGGTCAGAAAACGGAGAAGTCGATCTGTCTTCCTGAAGTCCACCTGTTCTTGCTTGGACCCTAAACTTGTTATTCATTTTGGTACTAGTCAGCTGATGGCTACATGATGACATATGGCTTAAACTTCAGTTCATTCCATTTTTCTGGATTCAAGACTGTGTTCCCCATGAAGACCAACTTAATTAACTATTTCTTTTTTAAACTTCACTGAGTTCTCTATTGGTTTGGTGACGTGCATCTCAGCTATGCAAGCGTTCCAGATAATATGAATGGCGCTACCTCAAGACTCCTGCTCTGTTACACAAGCAAACCAAAATATGGCTTAATCCTCACAACAGAAGATTTTGTCCTGTTAATAAGATACATATTCTGTTAAAACTGTCTTCCATATAGAAAATAATTGTTTGCTCTTGCTCAGGTAAAATCCTCAGAACCCCCTGGAATATTGTTCTTCTTGAAGTTAGGAATCACAGAAACAAGCTACATCCTCAACAATGAAGAACACATGAGTGTTTGAGAAAATACACTGGAAAGGAAACTGTGTTTTAAATTGAAGAACATGCAGAGGTTTTGCTTGAATCCTGGGAAAGGCTAGGGTTTATGCTTGTCACTGAATATATTAGTTAATGCATCTTTTTTTTACAGTGCTGCATTATCTCACTGACAGCTAAGTTTAAAAACAGCAGAACTGACAAAATGAACCCCACTGGCTTAAGCATGCTAATGATGATAGATAGGTATTCAGATATCCGTGAGCAACTCTTAGGTAAAACCAATTTTCTGCTTTTATTAAATATATTTAAACCCACTGTATATTTCAATACAGTTTCATGGTGAAAATGTGCTCTTTCTTACTGATTTTCTTCCATGTACGTGATGTTTGGGTATTTAAGTTTCAGTGGTCTATCCTATAAGTTGAGAAATGAAATGCTCATGGTTTCACCTTTGTAAATCTTTCTTTCTTTCTTTCTTGGCTTTACTCTCTGGATAATGCGTTATGAAAAATAACTTCATTTTTTAAAGTCCATAAGGTAATAAGCTTGCCAGTAATTACTACTTGATAGCCAAATTGGAAAAATAAAATGGGGAAATCAGAGTCCACTCCTGCAAAGTCCTAAAACCGTGTAAACTGGGTTATCACTTAACTTCTTTTTGAAACCTCTAAGCTTTTCATTTAAAAACTTGCAGAATGTTTCCCAGTAGTATGGTCCAGATACCGAATCTAACAGATTGACATGTCTTTTGTCACTTTGATGCAGCATGTAAAATTCTAATTGTAGCTGTTTATAACCTGTTTCTACCTGTATTTTTCTCTGGAAAGCAGAGTAATTGTCAGTTGATGCCCAAGTTAGCAAACACTCTGGTTTGGGAAATAAATGAATTTGTATTTTTTCTTTGTTCATTTACTATCTTTCTCAATCATCTTTGTTCATCTCCTTTGTAAAGGAGAACAATCCCCAAATCAGGGCCGTGGCTTTCTTTAGAGCCCAAACACATATGTATACGCTGCTTACTTAACTGGGTAATATACCTTCTTAGAAACCTGCCATGAAAATGCTGCATGGCTTGGTTGTTAGTGACCATAATTATAATATTTTCTATCCTTGGTGGAGTTCTGTGTGCTTGAGAACTGCACACACATGGCCCTTTTATGACTTAACAAGGACAGGTGTCCGCCCCCTGCAATTAGGAAAACAGAGCAGGGTAGCAGGTGTCCAACCTGCATAATTAATTCTTCTAACAGCAAAGGAGCATATTTCATAATCTCTCTACCAATTAAACAGTGTGTGTGTGTGTGTGTGCATGTGTACATGTTCTATTCCACCTAATTGGCCAGGAGGTCATGAAAGCTGGTACTGTATTACAAGGAGAATTTATATGCATATACATGTACTTCGTTTCTGCAAATACCCTTTGAAGTGGTGCTGTTAAGAATCTCCCTCTAAAGCGACTCTGCTCCGAGGTGTTGCTGGCCATGTGAGAGGGCAGAATGTAAACTGAAACCATAAATGAGTTACAAGGATCATTTTCTCTGAACAGCATTACATCAAAGATTAGATGGTGCCAAAAGATGATGCACTGAGCTCTCTCTCTAGAGACCTAGTCTTAGCAATCTGCCTAACCCTGCGAGTGCTGTCTGGAGCTGGAGCACACCGCTGAGAAAGTAACAGTACAGAACCCTGGGCCATTCAGATAATGTATGTAACCTCTGCCCATTCGGGAAAGCAGAGTGTCACTTGGTGCCTGATTTGGCAGACATTCTGGTTTGGGAACTAAATGCAACAAGCAGCCACCTAAATACACCCACCCTCACACACGCACGCATGCACGGGCTGGATGCTTACGGACACCTTACGGACACCTGACCGCCCCACTCAGCTGTAAGTGCCCTCCCGCCGGAAAGGAGACCTGGCCTTTTAGGGCGCTGCTTGATTACAACACCTGCCGACACACTCAGCTTTTCCAAGGCCTGACAAGTTCTTAACCCATAGAAATGGGGGTAGGGGAGACAACTGTGGTTCAAGGACAAAGATGATGGTATCTCACCAACTGCTTAAGCCCACTAGCATTCGCTTAGCTTCGGGTGCACGGGTCCACAATGGGCACAGAAAATGTCCATCTTTTATTGACACACAGCACAATGTGTTCCTGCCAACATTACCTGTCAGGTGGGCCAAAGATTGGTAATTCTTTGTTTTGTGAGTTGGGGTGTCTGGACCAAGCTGTGTCAACTTTAATAGTAGAATCCTTTAAACTCACTCTGCTTGTGGTGAAGCCATCTTGAGAGGCCGCTGATGAATATGTGGGAACCTGACAGCTGTGGAATTTTATTTCTAGATTTCAAGGAGGCAGAGAAAGGAAAAGGAAATCTCGCTGGCAACAAAACGAAAGTGTTTACATGTGAAATTAATCGTCAGCACAAAGAGCTTTCCCAGTCACTCCGTTCCACAGTATAATATGCTGCTGGTTTGGCTGCTGAGTCTTTAAAAATTTGATTTCTAAGAATAATAGCAAAGACTTTCAGGAGGAGCAACAAATCAAGTCAGGAGCAAGCCACGGGAGGTTCACATCATTATCCAGCCTTGCATTTTCGCCACTCAGACTGTGAGGTGACCTGTCAGGGCTTTGGCAGTGCCTGGTTCAAGGCAGGGTGCGGTGGCAGCTGGCGGGCACGGTCGGCTGCGGACGCGTGCATGGTACAAACTCCTCCTCCCACCCCAGCCTCATTCCTTTCCAAAAGGAACAAGCTCAGCACAAAGCAATCCACCTAAAGACTCCATAAATCCAAAAAAGGGAGTTACTGATCGAGGAATTCTCAGATTTCTGCCAAGGCACCCTCCCCTGGGCTGGAGGTCAGCCTGGTACAATAATCAGAGCCAAACTGTGGACCGGACTCTAGGAATGAAGTTGAACACTTCAAATCTTGACTTCTAGTGGACAATTTTTCTTTTTCGGTGATGAAGACAAAACAAAGTACAAACAGCTGATAACAGCCCAAACAGAGGAAAAGGTGTAAGAACAAAGCTTGGAAACAAAACTCATAAGAGATATCTAAGAAGAGATTTTTCAGACAAAGGGAAAAAGTAAAGCAGCGTTTTAAAGCTCTGGTTTGAGATAAAGCAGTTTGTGAATGAACAATAAGAAAGTAAAGGCCACAAAAGATATTTGCTCTTTTCAGCAGAAAACAAAAAAACAAAACAAACAAACAAAAAAAAACGGCTTTTGTTAACTAGCAGCAGAAAAGGAAAAAAAAAAAAAAAGCCCCTCAGGCATTTAAGCATGGCATAAGCTTTTCCTTGGCCCTATGACCTCAACAAATATGTTAATAAAATCTTTTACCTCCCTGGAGTGGAACCAGAGTAAATATTTACTTAACACATTGAGTTTCTAAGTCTGGACCACCTTATTCCCTAATAGAACTTGGTTTTCACTTGTAATTAAGAAATTAGAAACACTACATTTTACAATGTTTCTCCTACTTTTAAGGTGAAAGAAAAGAAGGGAAGTTGGGGGGGGCGGGGGGGCGGAGAGCTAAAGAAAGAAGAAAACTACATTGTGCCTTGTACAACAAACTGTGCTCGTGAATTTCCGAACAAAAGTCTCTGCCACAAATGAGGGTAATGCTGCCGACATGCTTTCCAGTACCAGACATTAGAGTTAGCAGGACTTCTTCCGAGCACATTCCAAGGTTAATAGGAAACATCTAGACTTGCTTTTATTAGCTGGTTTAAATAATTTTAGGTATGCTAGGTTTCACCTTCAAATAACCAAGATAGAAGTCTAATTTCTACTCACTAAGAATGCCATTTTTTCTTTCTTCTTGTCCTAAAGTATGTGCTACTCATTAAAGTCTTAGGAAAATTTTCACCAACATAGAAGAAAAAGTCCTCAAATATCAGTTTATTTTGTTAAAGTCGTCAATCAAAAGGTAGTAAGGTTTTTTTGTTTTGTTTTTATCTAGACATAATGATTTGGTATTTTTCTTGGTCTGGGTGGAGGATGAGATAGCCAGTTGCTTTTGAGGAGTTTGTGGACATCTCAAAGCATTCCTCTGGCTGACATGTTCAAGACTGAACTTTCCAAAAAGTTCACTTTGTCCCAAAGCACACATTCCCAATGAAGCTGTCCATTCTCTCCATTAGCGTGCCCTCTCCTACTGGCTCCTGCAGACCGCCCCCACCGCCCCTACCCAGTACTAAGCAAAAGTCATTTACAATAAATGTTTAAAATAGTCCTCTATATAGAGGACTATAAGCAGTACACAGGAGTTGTTGGAACCCGCACACGCAGAGCATGTAAATTTGGGGACCTGCAGTTTTTGGTGGAAATGCACACGCGGGTTCGTTATGTTTTTAGGCATGTTTCCCACGTACACTTATTGAAGCCCCAAGGATGAAATGCATCAATCTAGTGCTGGCAACAGCATCAGGCACATAAGTGGATCTGGGCCGGGTGTCATTACCATCATCCTCCCCGTTTTACAGATGAGAATACTGAGGGAGAGCAGTCGAGGAGCCTGCCCATGGTCACATAACCCAGCCTCTCCTCTCATGGAATACTATCTGCCAATGTGGCCCTTCTCCCCACTTCCCCAGAGCAACCTGGAGTGCTGCCATGAACTCCCCTGAGAGCCAGGGCCTGTTTTCCATCCCCCAAGAACCGAGGGTGTTGAGTATCTCTGCCTTCTGCCCTAGTGATGAATTTCTGACACCTACTATCAAGAGGAGTTTTCTCAAAAATATTTGTGGCTCTGCTGCCTGTGTTTCTGATAACTGGCTGCCCTTCAAAAATAACTTACCTACAAACCAGTTAGCACAGTTTGAGGGCAGACAGGGTTTGCTCTCAGTAACCATGTGTCACTAGAGTCCTCGAAGGACTGTTAGAGCAGCAGCTCTGGCTGGGTCACGTTAAGACTTTGGATCTGATTAAACCCAAGCTATACTGATCATCACAGTTTTGTCTTTCTTCACTTTTCCCTGGAAGGAAATATTTAGAACAAAACTAGTATCTAGCAATCACTGTAGCTAATTACAAAGGGCATTTGCTGAGAAACCAAATTGTTTTAATATGACCCTCAAATGAACTCTCAGACAACTTCTCAGATGGCCTAGCAATGCATAGTCGAATTCAGAATAGCTTTGGACTCGTATTCACTACAACTCTGCTTTCAACATTTCCATTTAAAAACAAACTGCTTAAAGAATTAAAATTGTATCTTTATCAATGATCTTCAAATATACAAACCATATATAGTTGACCCTTTACCATGGGGGTTAGGGGTCCCGAGGCCCTGCACAGTCAAAGATCTGTGTATAACTTCTGACTCCCCCCAAACTTAACTATTAATAATCTAGTGTTGACCAGAAGCCTTACCAGTAAGAGAGTCAATTAACATGTCTTTCATACATCATATATGAATTATATACTGTATTCTCACAA
Organism: Mellivora capensis; assembly: GCA_004024625.1. Classification (NCBI taxonomy): domain Eukaryota; kingdom Metazoa; phylum Chordata; class Mammalia; order Carnivora; family Mustelidae; genus Mellivora; species Mellivora capensis. The sequence goes on from PISX010019960.1 coordinate 25,089, forward strand.
TAATGTAAGCCAGAGAAAAGTAAGCGTTACTAAAAAATCACAAAACAAAAATACACTGACGGTATGGTATTGTATTTATTTTTTAAAAATCTGCATATAAGGGGACCGGAGCAGTTCAAACCTGTGCTGCTCAAGAGTCGGTTCTACTACATAAAAATATAAAGTGGTCCCAATTGAGGAAGAAAATAAACACATATTAGCCCAGAGAGCCAGTGTATCAACTACCAAGAATAGTATGTCAGAAAGAAAAACAAATTTAACCTCAGTCCATTGGGAAACTTCTAATTAATGTAAACATGCAGATAGTTTCTAAGACAAAAAATGAAAAAAGTAGAGATGTACTTTTTTGTACATAATTGTAACAAGCCAATTACTAGTTATTACCATCATGAAGGTACTAAATGATAATTAACAAGGTACATAGCATTTGATCCTCCGATTATGTGTGAAGTACTGTATTCAATCACACTGAAAGATATGGCGCCCCTCTGGCTTTCTCCGAGGGATGTAAGGGCAGCTGATCAGTTTAGTAAAAATTCACATTAATAATCAGATGAATTGTTTCTATGATGCCAAAGAACAAGTTTAATTGAATTTCTGATTGAATTGATTGTGACAGTGTAGACAGTTAAGCTTCATATAATAAAATTAAAGTTTAAAAAACATTAAAAAAAAGGAAAAGGAATATGCTTAATAAAGATGAAAAGATGTAGAGACTTGGCTTCCAGACCTTGATAACAAGATCAGAACAATTTAAGATTCTATTATCAAGAAGTGAGCAAAATATCCAAGGGCCGGGGGCATTTCCTGATGTATAATTAGACCCAAGTCTCCACAGGGCAGCATGAAATGGAGACTCAGTTATGGTCTACAGCATCTAGGCTTCAGAAACAGTCAAATCCAGGTAATTAAGGATCACAATTATGTACAAGAGGACTCAGAGAAGATGTGGGCAGAATTTCTGATGCTGGAGTAACTGAATTGGTTGGGCATATAATCTCAATTATCCAGCCAATTAACCAGAAATTATGTACTACATACCTACTTGCCATGAGGTCTTGAATATATGGTAGGTAGCTTTCAATCCTATAGAATGAACATCTTATCAAGAGTACCTCCCATTAATTCAGGCTGCAAGTGCCAGGGTACAAAGTCACCAAATCCTGGGATGTCTATCTGGGAAAGGAGTGGGCTTATACTTAAGTCATCTTTTCAAATCTGAATTCTCTGAAACAGACAACAACTGGAAGTCCCTATCACACATGTTTCAAGGAGTGGTTCCATTCCCTGCACACTCTTCATCCTTTCTGCCTGTGTTCACAGAGTCCCCATAACGCAGGAGGCACTAGGCTAAGTATTCAACCATGTGCTGCTAAACCCACACAGCACACTGAAACACCAAGATTCAGCAACTGCCTGGCCAAACAAGAACAGACTTCTAGGTTGTGGTCCTCATAAGCCTTCTGGGAAACTTTCACTACGATCACTTGATGAAGGGCATGAAACAGTACTTCTTGGAAAAGCACTTAGTAACAATCCCTTACTTGGGTTATGTTTATTAGTATCTCCGTTAAGTTTTATCCAGCTAACTACTCACTCTAGCTTTTCCTTGACAGTTCTGAATGTTGGCTGCCAAAGATGCAGTATCTTCTCCTGATTTCTCCTCTTTCCTGTCCAAGGACGGGCTCTATATCCGACAGTGACTTTGTCCAACAAAAGCGTCCTCACAATGCCTGGACCCACTTTAAACACAACGACTTTTGTAGGTTTCTCTGTTCAGCCACTGGACTGCAGTACTTTTCCCTGCTGGAAGTGTATCAAACACAGTTCAGACAGGAAGGCTGTTACCTGCCCCAGTAATCAAAGGACAGTGGTGTGTGATGGTGATCTGAGTACCGGTTGGAGTGGAGAAGGGAAAGGAGCTAGAACTGGACGACCCCACCAAACTTCAGTGCACATTATGAATCTCCCTCTTGTTTTAATCACTTATTGGTATGAGTCTTTGGCTTGTATTATTACTGGCAATGACTACCTAGCTATTCCCCCTTTCTTTCCAATCAGGGGCTCTGTTTCCCAATTTTGGCTTCAACAGGGCAAACAGACCTTCCTTTCATTGGCCACGTTCTCTCATGTATCTTCTCTTTCTCCTTCTCAGACACGAGTCACATTTGTTCACATTTGTATTTTAGTCTACAAAAGTAAGGCTGGATGTTGAACAAGCACGGTCTCAAACTGAGGGTTTAAGAATATCTCCAGCTAGATAATCCTAACACTTTTTAAGGCACAATGCTTAGAATGGAAAGCACTTTCAGGTAGTAACAGGCAGTGATTTTTTTACGAAGATATGGTCCCCTTGGGCATCAGAGCTGGTGACACTCTGCTGTCACAACGGCCTCAGTCAGGCTGCTAACACACCATGTGTGGAACCTCTAGGGACACAGAGTTACTCCCGCACAGAGCAGCACCACACGGTCTATGTTTTGGAGGAGACATGTGACTCTACCCCGGAACGAGATTTCTCTTTGAGCAGACCATTCCAAATGAACTTTCTGGACTCTCTTAGGACCTCCTCTGTTGAAGGACATGTACAAGAAGGGAGCTGTTTCTGTAGTGTGCTTACATTTCATATCACTATACCCCTACCTCCCTGGTCACGGAGCCTCCTTTAATGATCGGGGAAGGGGGCTTTTCAGTAGTCAATTCAGAATCCATCCATGCTCATCGCATTTCCTGGGCCATACGTTTTATAACCTGAGCTGTCACAATTCTACAAAGCACTGGGCGGTTACTAGCTATAGATCTCAAGGTGAGTCTCCTGGTTCTGCCCAGAAATAACAGATCTCCATGTATCCATGACTACTGACTCATTCATTTATTCCACAGACATTTATTGATCACTAAGGATACACCAATTCCTGGATAGGTACTGAAGCAGCGATCAGACTGGTTCAGAGACATCAAGGGGTCTGTTCCAAGGTCCCATTAGAACATGTCAATGAAGGTTAGGGCTTCCTTCCACTTCGTGGAAAGAGAATGCCAATCAACTTCACTAGCTGTTCTAGAGTTCCCTCTCAGTGATAAAACCTTCCCACACCTGAATTCACCATCCTAACCGTAGAGGAAAAGAAAAAAGAAAAAAAAAAAAAGAAAAAAACCAAGGCATCACAGCCTCAGCTGCTACCAAAAAGAGGATTGATGCTCATTTACCAGGGGTCAGTGTTCTTGTTTTGGGTTTCCAGTCTTGGAGGGTAGAAGAACAGATTGGCAGAAATAAGCCAGCCAACGAGTAGAATGTTGTAAGGGTGTCGCCTGAACAGAGGAGCATGAGATCATTCCTGCTGGACGTGCGGGGCTGAGTTCCACAGAGGAGCTGTCATTTACACTCAGTCTCAAAGAAAACATTTATTTTGTCAGAAGGAAACTTCTTTCTAGGACTGAGCAAGCAAAGACACAGGAAGGACCCATGGGGTATGTTTAGAATAACAAGTGGCTGGTCACTCTAGGAAAATATATTCCACTATGGTTAGAAATAGAAGATAAGTTTATATAATTCTTGGCATGGCTGCTGAGTTACAGAAACTAAACTTCTAAGGGTCTAAACACAGAAATTAAAAATAAATTATTTGGAAGTATGAGGTGAGAGTAGGCATAAAGAATTCAAGGAACCATGCTTACCTACGTTACTTTTACCAAGAGAATTGGGTAAGTCCAGCCACATCTGAAAGGACTAAAAGAGCTAGTAGAATCACTTCACATTGAAAATCTCGAAGCTGCTGTATTCTAAGCTAGGAGTCTGTGCTGTATCGAGAAGAAATTCCAGAAAAGTCCTTCTCAGTCTTGACTTTCCCCAACTTCTGTTTATCCTGTGATGAGATTCCCTTCTCACTAGACTATTGACTAACTTAGTAACAGCCTGCAGGACCTCAAACTATAAACAATTTGATGATGATGATGTCAGTGTTCGCTTGAATTTTGAGTAAGTATGTCTGGCCAATCAGGAAGAAGTGGAGAGAGAGAACCAACTGGGTCCATGTGGTTGCAGCTGATTAGCACATGGCTACACCCAGTTAGCCTCACAGAAGGGAAGTGTGGTGCTGGCATGGCAGCAACACCCCCTCTGGCCACATGGGCACTGACGGAGCGGCTGGGCTTGGCCAGCAGAACTGCTGCCACCTTCTCGAGAGAAAGAGGTTAACTCTGCTCCTTTCTTCCTTCCCAATTCCTTATAGCGAAGGGGTCTTCCTTCTCTCCACCCTAGTCCACCCTAGCCAAGGACAGTGAGGGGCACCAACACAATAAGCTGACATCTAACCAGAAGTATGTGTAAGTCTGTGATCTTTTCTGTTGGGCACAGTCCAAAGGCAAAGGACCTGACAGGTTGGAACCTGAGTGACAGCCCCAGGCCACCTTTAAGATGCCGGCCTGGTGGTGGCTCCCTCTGACTTAGCACATCAAATCCTGACTTCTAGGTCTAGTTTGTGAGGTCTGTCCTTGGCAGCACAGAGGCCCTAAATAGGAAGGAGGACAGTCCCCACTGTATAAAAATGCACTATGCTTATTCTTGCAAGTAAGTGTATCTTTCTAACGCAGTCCCTCCATCTGGAATTCACTTCTCTCTCATCTAAATCTATCCAAATATTTCTAATTCTTCATTCACTTAGTAATTATTAAGGACTAGTGTTAAGCCCGAGGGATAAAAAGCTCAAGAAGGCATGGTACCTGCTCTCAAGGAGCAAACAGTCCACTTCTAGGTTTCAAATTTAATGCCAACTCCAATCACTTATTACTGAGCTCTATACTCAGGCTGAATAATGAGAATGAGCATCAGGCTTGATTGGCCTATCTGCCACCAGGATAGTAGGAGTTAGTGGAGGTGTGCCTATTTGCTGTCTCTGGGTCTAGCTTAATTTCTACCTCCTTAAAAAAATGTTTCCCCTACCATCCCATTCCCCAGTGTTCAATAACATCATTCTTCTGCATCTTACAATTTAGAACCAGATTATACCACCTGACATTAAATTTGTTGCACATGTTAGCCTTCCTTCCACAACTAAAATACAAGTCGACTGAAGGCAGGGGCCAAGTGTACGTCTTCCGTAATGCGGAAGAACGAAGCACCGATAAAATGCTCAGAAAGTACTTGTACAGTTGGCATGGGAACAGACGCACAATCCTACAACTCACTCTTCTCATTCTCTTCAATACTTTCAGTCATGACACCTTTGTTCTCAGGGTCATTTTCATAATATCACAGAATCAGATTATACTAGAAATAAGTGAGGGCCTTAAAGTTCCAGTACTAGGGGGTCAGAGCTCCCCCCGGATCTCGGAGGGGATTCTTAGGGCTATGGGAAAAGTTGCTGTAAACTTTGAGCGCCACAGCTGGATTGAGCCCAGCATATCACCAGGTTGATCAGAGTGTGGCTCTAACAGCTGGTCAGTGGGAACAATTGCAAGCCACTCTCTTTTGGCAAGTGGCTTTATGGCCTAACCACAAGTTTTGTCTCTTGTTAATAATTCATGGAAAATAATTTACTGTGAAAACTAAAATTACATTCACTTCAACTTCCTAGCTCGTAGAAAAAGGTAAGGAAACAAATTACTTCCAGATCACCAAAACTAAACATGATTCAGTCATTTAGGATGAACTTTTACAAGTCCAACCCAATATTTATTGAGCTTCTAACATGTATTTAAAACTTTATTAAGCACTGCATATGAAGTTTATGAACCCTCTGGGATCCTATAAGTTACTTGGTTAACAGAAATGAATATGACTCAACCAACCAATAATGCAGGACAGTATAATCTAGTGTTACACCCAGGTTAATACCATGTCATTGCTACTAATAACTGAATTGGTATTTAGAATTTAGTTGAGAGCCATGTTAATGCTTAAATCCCAAGCCATTAGAGCTGCTAATACTTGTCATGCACTAGCAGATCAATTTCAGGGTCACTGCTATTTTTTTTAAGCCACTGAGACAGAAATCCTTGAAGCTGTCCCTACCTGCAAAATATGTCTAGAAATATCTATTTCAGATAAATTTAGACCCAATAAATGGTATTTTTAGCAACCATAATTTCTACAGATGTGGGCTAATATTTATGGTTAATCTGTTTTCCAGTTCAAAGCAAAAGAGCAGTTTAAAATTGGAATCTTTTAATATATCTTGATCAACCAAGATGACCTAGTCCAAGTACACTCAATACATTTTCCTCTGATGTATTCAAACTGGATTTGCTGATAAGATGTCCTTATCCCTAGTCTTTTCCTGTATAACAAAGAAATTACACAGATCATTTAGGCAAGTCCTTCCCACTCCACAATCACTCTAGCAACATTTTGAATAACCAAGACGAATCGGGAAATCAAGTTTTTTTGTTTTGTTTTGTTTTGTTTTAGGTATAATTATTCCAATAAGTGATCAATGCTCCATTTCACTTTGGCTGTGTGGATAAGACCTTAAAAGACTTTTTAGCCAAAAATACCACTAAGAAAAAAAATGTGCCAGACCAAGGAAGCCAGTAGTTCACTCCAAGGCTCCCCACTCAGTCCAAGGTGGATGAATGCTTAATGTATAACACTCATCATTTAGAGGTCCCTCATCTAATTTAGTAAAGTATTCATATTTTACTGCAGTATTCTGAAGTAGTCACATTGCAGAAGTGTGTTTTTCTACTTTAGAAGTATTAATTTTAAGATTTAAAATAAAGTGAATTCCTTTAATGTACTTATGATGATCTGCTTTACATACCAATTTTTAAGAATTCTATCAGGTTAAAATAGAGTGACCCTCCGAGTAGCTGTTTATTCTAAGATTTCTGCTCAAATGCCTTCTCTTGCCTGAATTATCTATATAACCCCAGAGGAAGCTGGACTGGGTTTGTTAAAGCTGGATAGAAAATCCCTACTGTCCTAATTCCCCAAACAATCCCCAATCTCTCCCTCACAGCGTGCTGGAAGGCCTTGTGTAAGATAGCACCATATAAAATTTCCCTCCTAGGTACTCTCCTGCATCTCCACAATCAAATGAGCAACCTGTAAATTTACATTCCAAAGCCCAAGGACACAGCTACCAATAGGACCTCATCCCTCCTCAATCTTTGTCTTTCTCTTTAAACAAGAAAACCTTATGTTAATGGAGAGATTATTGAAAGAGTCTCCTTGTAAACCCATGAATGCCACTTCACAGACTGTACAAAAAGCAGAGCTCTATGAACAGTACAATAGAGTCAACTCATCTTTTTGAAAAGCTCAGCATCAGCCTAAGAGAGAACTTAAATTGTTCCAATTCCTAGATCTCCATTAAAACATAATGAGTCCATGTGTAGGTCACTGTGAGTCCGTGCACACACGTATGCAAAGGCAAGCTTATTGCACAGAGGGTGGTCCTGTTCAAAATCAGGACTTAACCTGGACATTGGATTAAATAATTCATTTTTTTCAAACTATCCAATAAGATGATCTGCTCATTCTTTAGTATTTTCTTACCATTGATGTACCTGAAGCAAGTACCTTGAAAATAAAACACCTAAATACCAAAAGCCCATATAAAATATATCTCAGAAATTCAAATTTAACAAAAAGCCAAATATAAAGAAATACGGATGCTCTCTGCAGACTCACAATATCTTGTTAATTGCAAAAAATAAAAATTTAAAAGGGCAACTGGAAAAATTCTCGTTTACTAGATAACCTAAAAAGTGTGGGAATGGGTTACTGAACTAACACTCTGGTCAACTAGACACAGCAAACGATACTCAAAATTGCACCTTTTAACAGCACTGAGTTGTACAACACATTTTATCTATATACATGGTGTGCTCCCCTCCCCCAATTGTGCTCAGAGAATCCCCTATATGGAATACAATGTGATTAGTGCCTGGGAGAATTAACAAATTGTTGTGTGTGTTTGTTTGTTTTTTTATAAAGGCACTCTAGGATTCTTGAGTTTCTTCAAATTATTGCTGTGGAACATCATCATTTTAGGATTTATAAAATGTCTAGATACTGAATCTGTTTTGAACTCTGAGGTCTACCAGTAATTTCTTACCCTGGAATGAGCTGATTATAAATTTGTATTTGGCATAAGCTCTTAACTAAACCAGCTAAGTACACTGAAATTAGATCCTCTTTAGTGTTTCAAATTATGTAAATGGAAATACACATTTAACAGAAAAGGCATGTTCATCCATTTTCCAGAGGCGGCCAGGTGTTAGAGCTACTGCCTCCCCAGCCAAAGTTTCCATTATACGCAGGCTACATCTTTCCTCTAAGTAATAAGCCAGTCACAGAGATCAGCAAAGTAATTCCGGTTTTAATCGAGGAAGGAAAATAACTTCATTTTGCCAAAAAGGAGAAAAGGAGGTGCCACTAATAACGGTTTTTTAAAGAATAAAATGGAAACTTTTTTTAAACATTAACATATGCAAAGACTTCTAAGAGCTCAGGCCTCTCGGAATAAGCGAATTGCTAGAAAGTTACTTGGAATCACCCACAGACAATAACTGTCGGTGGTTTCATTTCAGGCAATGGGCTTGTGCCAAAAGGGACTGACATCTTGATGAAAGGATCACCAAAAAGTTGTGAGAATTTTTCCATGAGTAAAAATCCTTCCAAGAGCAACAAACTGTGATTTCTCATCCTGCCACCATACATAAAGGACAACTGTAAGAAATTAACAACATGTAATAATAATTCAGATTTACTCTTGTGCATTCAAATCGTTCCAACTTTCATTCTCGGCTTTGGCACACACTCTGGCCTTTCACGAAGCTCACTGCACTCACTAACACAGAAACATGGTATTTACTCCCGGAGCGTGACCTATAGGGCTAGTTCTGACAGGGTAAGCGGTCGGATTTATGTCTAACCAAACTGGTCGCTGGACATACTACAACATACATGAACCTTCATGATCTAACTATGGAGACACAGGGGGTAAGATTCTAGAAAAAGAGCTACCAGACAAGCGGATGGGGCCAGTCTCAATAAAAAGAAAAAGAAAAATACTTTGCGGCAGTGCATTTTATTACCATCCTAGCACTCTGAGACAATGACTGATTAGGAGTTTAATATGAAGTTAGGAATGTTCGTGCAAACCCCCTGACCAGTTTAATTTTCTGCTCATCCCTTTTGCCCTTCCACCTCATGTTCCTGAATTTGGCCTCTGAGCTCTGAGTCTGAGCAAGAGCTATTTTACTTGAGGCTCTGACACCCACCTGTTGAACTGACGGTGAGGCATACACAAAAAATAAAGAGCTTACTTGCTAATAGGATTCAAACTGAATTCATTTAATTGCTGTGATTCATTCTTCTCCTTGGAAGCTTATACTTGGGTTGTTCTCAAAGAAAACATGCAGTATATCAGATTCGATTTTGATTCATTAAATTCCACCCTCATTAAAAAAAATCTAAAACTAAATTTGGAAATCACACATTCTAAGTGGCAAAGAGGTGTTTTAGAGAGTATAAACATCTGCAGTGGGACATGTTGTACTTAAATGAAAAGTTGGACATTTCTGTTATTTTTTTGCAGTCCAACCTTATTTCTAAGGAGGACATTTTTTCATACGAGGCCAATGTACTTACTCAACGGCTTCTGATATGTATTTCATCTCTTTTGCTCTTTAATCAGTCACCAAACACGAAACTGCTCTCTCTGTGGATCATAATACTTGTCTGAAATAGTCACACTTTCCTTTAGAGGTAGCATGCTTGACTTCTGAAACTGAGTATTGCCCCTCAGAAGTGAAGTTTCAAGTCCATAAAAAGTATCAATACCATCTGAGATACAAGAGACAGAGCATAGTCATATCAGAGTCCATGCTCTTCATATATATTGCTCTTAAGGCGAGCAGATACTCTGGCTGTTTGGTTAGCAGGACACAAACTCCTACTCCGTGGGTAAGTTCTAGCTATCTCTAAACTAGGACCCACTGCTTTGTCTGAGATCTGCTGTTGCCCCCTCTTCTCTGCGTGTCACAACACATCACTCTTCTTAAAGAACAGAACAGTTTCCGTTGTTCAAGTTAAATAAATCTTCGCTTCTGAAGAGGAATTTCAGTCTTCTATTCAAAATGATTGCCAATCAAAAGATCTAATTCACCACATCCAGCTCATATGAATTGCTGTACTGCAAAGCTCCCACTGCCGGAGAGAGAGACCCCTTTAAAGGTCAAATGGGGTAGGAACAATAAGGGGTTGAGGCAGGATGAAGGCGGGTGGTTGATATTTACATGAAATAAAGACTGACAAGAATCTACTGAGAATCCCCTCTGATGACCCATTCTTACCATTTTGAGAATCACTAACAGTCTTGGCCTTGCACCCTCCCTCTCTTCAGTCCAGGGAGACCAACCTGCAAAATATGTTTAAACACAATAGACAAATCGCCTCACCGCAGGTCAACAAATGAAAAATGTCTGTTGAAAGGTTACAGACAAATAGCCATTTTCTGTGGTTAAGATAAGTTACATGCAAATTATTGTAACCACTGGGGCTTCGGAGAGTGCTTTCCAAGGGTCTATAGGCTTAAATAGGGGACAAAGGAATCCCTGGTACCCGCTTTGCAGAGTCCTGGGCTATTCTTAGTGTTTGGTTCATCTTTAAATTGAAGGAGTTCAAAAGGGTTAGCAACTTAGAAGTAGAACCAAGTGATAAAGATAGATTGTTTTCTGGCTGCTCTTTGTTCCCAGACATACTACTGGCAGTATATTTGCAATCAAGACAGCAGAATAGGAATCAGCCTTCCACCGTGTAGTGTAATGCCTCAGAGTGGATATTTTTGGAAATGGCACTGCATTACATAACCTTCCGTGTTAAAAAAAAAAAAAAAAAAAAAAACCACACACACACACACACACACACACACACACAAACACTACACGGGGCGGGGGGAGCGGAGAGAGTCAGGAATATACACCATTATGCCCTTCTCTCTATATCAAACAAACACTAATGTATATGCAGCAGTGATTTTCCTCTCAGCCTTCATGTCAGCAGAACACGGTTCTTTTGTTAACATAAGTTATGACAAAAATTAAGATGAATGGAGAAACTAAAAGTTCTCCAGGAGGGTATCATAAGCTCTTAGAGTTTTCCTATAATGTTATCATAGATACACATAAATGCAAATCAGATTATTATCATCATCAAGCAGAAAGCAGTCATTTCTTTTTAAGCTTTCCCTCCCCCAAAGTTCAAGTGCTTTATAAGAAAATGCAGAAAAAGTGTTGCAAGATCGAATGTCTGAGAAGACCCTTGGCGGCGGCAGCAGCGCGGAGAGTAATAAAGTGTAGGGATGGAGGGACACGAATTCATTTAATCAAGGGGGGGAGGCATGCACCAAAGTGCACCTAATACAAAGAAACAAAAACAGTTCCTAACAATGCTTTAAGAGCAAGAAGAACAAAAATTAACCACACCATCAAGCAAAAAACCCCACCCCTTCCCAAAAGAATTCTCCCTCTTAACTTGTGCATTAAAAAAAAAAAAGAGAGAGAGAAAGAAAAGAGAAAAAAAAAAAAAGCCCAAGTTAAATTCCAGCCTTAATGCAGCAGGACCAAAATACCAGTATTTCTTCAAGGTACACGCTTCGGCTCTTTAAAATTTAGTGGGAAGAAGCATGAACTCTGCAGGGCTGAAGGGTCCAGCTAAGAGCAATGGCAAGAAATCGACACAAAAGAGAAAGCAGCGCTCCCGGCCGGGGATGGGAATAGCATATACTTACAGACAAAAGCCCCGCTCCCTGTTCACTCTCTCCTCTCTACACCTGAAACACAAATGTGGATGAAAAAGGGCATCATGCTAGAAAGACAGCTGGGGGGGGGGGGGGGGGGGGGGGGGGGGGG
>PISX010019961.1:0-36951 GCA_004024625.1 Mellivora capensis
CTATTTTCAATGATAGCCTAGCTGGATATAGTATTCTTGGCTGCATGTTTTTCTCGCTCAGTGCTCTGAATATATCATGCCTGTTCTTTCTGGCCTGCCAGGTCTCTGTGGATAAGTCTTTTGCCAGTGTAATATTTTTACCATTGTATGTTACAGACTTTTTTTCCCGGGCTGCTTTCAGGATTTTCTCTTTGTCGCTAAGACTTGTAAATTTTACTATTAGGTGACGGCGTGTGGACCTATTCTTGTTGATTCTGAGGGCGGTCTCTGCACCTCCTGGATTTTGATGCTTGTATCCTTTGCCATATTAGGGAAATTCTCTACAATAATTCTCTCCAATATACCTTCTGCTCCCCTCTCTCTTTCTTCTTCTTCTGGAATCCCAATTATTCTAATGTTGTTTTGTCTTATGGTGTCACTTATCTCTCGAATTCTCCCCTTGTGGTCCAGTAACTGTTTGTCCCTCTTTTGCTCAGCTTCTTTATTCTCTGTCATTTGGTCTTCTATATCACTAATTCTTTCTTCTGCCTCATTTATCCTAGCAGTAAGAGCCTCCATTTTGGATTGCACTTCATTAATAGCTTTTTAAATTTCAACTTGGTTAGATTTTAGTTCTTTTATTTCTCCAGAAAGGGCTTTTATATCTCCAGAGAGGGTTTCTCTCATATCTTCCATGCCTTTTTCGAGCCCAGCTAGAGCCTTGAGAATCGTCATTCTGAACTCTAGATCTGACATATTACCAATGTCTGTATTGATTAGGTCCCTAGCCTTCGGTACTGCCTCTTGTTCTTTTTTTTTGTGGTGAGTTTTACACCTTGTCATTTTTTCCAGATAAGAGTATATGAAGGAGCAAATAAAATACTAAAAGGGTGGCAAAGACACAAGGAAAATGCACTTTAACCAAATCAGAAGAGACCCCCAAATCATGGGGGCGAGAAAGGGGATAAAAAGAAGTTCAGAAAAAAAAATTTAAAAAAGAAAACAAATAAAAAATATAAAAAAGGAAAAAATATATTAGACTGGTGACTAGTACAGGGTCACCCACTTAGTTTTGGGGTATTTTGGTCTCTTAGAAGAAACTACCTCCCAAAATTTTAAAGAATGAAAAACGTATATAAGGGTAAACACAATGAAGGGATGGAATATGTCTATAAAGTTGAAAAAATTTTTTTTTAAATTTCTAACAAATGTAGTTGATAAAGTAAGTTGGTTGGGAAAATAAAGAAAAAGAATGTGGAGAGAATTTGCTCAGGCTGGAGACTAGAACAATCCCGGAGCTAGATTTAGGGTATATTTTGATCTAGTAGAGGAAGTTGTACCCCAAATTTTTTAGAAGAAAAAAAAAACCCTATTTGTATACAAAAATTAAAGTTAAATACTATGAAGGATAAAGTATGACTATAATAATGAAGGTTCAAAAAAGATTATTATTATTTTTTTTGGAAAGGTATTGTTAAGATAAACTAGTTAAAAAACATTAAAAAAGAAAAGGGTAAAAGTTAAACAAAATTTAGCAGAAGAAAAAAAATAAAATTAAAGAAAAAATTAAATTAACTGCAAGACTAAAGAATCATGGGGAAAAGCCATGAATTCCGTGCTTTGCTTTCTCCTCCTCTGGAATTCTGCTGCTCTCCTTTGTAAGTGAACTTGGTCTTGGTTGATTTTCTTGTTGACCTTCTGGGGGAGGGGCCTGTTGTAGTGATTCTCAAGTATCTTCGCCGAGGCAGAATTGCACCGCCCTTACCAGGGGCCAGGCTAAGTAATCCGCTGGGTTTCGCATTCAGGAGCTTTCGTTCCCTGAACACTTTCTGTAGAGTTCGGGAGGACGGGAATGAAGATGGCGACCTCCTAATCTCCGGCCCAGAGGAGCCAAGAGCTCAGGGCCCCACTCCTCAGTGCACCCTCAGAGAAAAGCCCCAATCACTCCCGTCTCCTTGGCCTCCAGCTGCGCTCTGAGCTCACCCAGCCTGCGACCGGTTCAAGGTAACCCCGAGCTGAGAGCTCACTCCTCGGCCCTGTCTCTGTAGCCGGCTTCCCCGCTCTAATACCTGCGAGGTCTGTGTCACTCAGACACCCTCAATCCTTCTGTGACCCTGCGGGACCTGGGGCTATGCTGATCCCGCGTGGGCTTCACTCTGGTTAAGCCTCTGGAGCGATGTCCCTCAGTGGAGCAGACTTTTAAAAGTCCTGATTTAGGGCTCCTTTGCTCCTCTGCTTGCCGGGGACCAGCCCCTCCCCCCGCGGTCTATCTTCCTGTCTCTTTGGATTCACTTCTCCGCCGGTCCTACCTTTCAGGAAGTGGTCAATTTTCTGTTTTTAGAATTGCTGTTCTTCTTCTCTTCAATCTCCCATTGGATTGGTAGGTGTTTGCAATGTTTTGTTAAACTATCTAGCTGATCTCCTGCTACCTGATGTAGTCTCAGCTGCTACTTCTCCGCCATCTTGACTCCTCCTCTGAAATGCACAAATCTTCTTAAGATGCCATCAATGTGTTCTTTTTTTTTTTTAAGACTTTATTTATTCACTTTGACAGAGAGAGATCACAAGTAGGCAGAGAAGCAGGCAGAGAGAGAAGGGGAAACAGGCTCCCCACTGAGCAGAGAGCCCAATGCGGGGCCTGATCCCAGGACCCTGAGACCATGACCTGAGCGGAAGGCAGAGGCTTTAACCCACTGAGCCACCCAGGCACCCCAAACCATCATTGTGTTCTGACAAATGTATACATCAGTGTAATACAAACTGCTCTGGAGATACATAGCATTATCATCTCCCCAGAATGTTCCTTCATTCTCTTTCTCAGTCAAACCTTGTCCTATCTTAATGTTTCATTTTTTTCCTTACTGTAGTTAAATTTAGTCTGTTCTAGAGCTTCACTCAGATAATGCTTTTCAGAATCATCCATGCTGCGTGCCTCAGTTCTCTTCTGTTATTGCTCTGTAGTATTGTATGCATCCATTGTCTGAACACATCACAGGTTGCTTACCTATTGCTCCATGAATGTACACCTGGACCTTTTCTGAGTTTTGGCTCTTATGAATGAAACTTCTGTGAACAGTTTTGCGGCACTCTTTCTCTGGACTTACGCTTTTATTTATTTATTTTTTGAATAAGAATGGATACCATTTTGAACTTTCTGTGTATGTGTGTGTGTGAATGTGCTAAGGATTACAATATATATCTTTAATTTTTCATGACTTATTTATATGGAGCTAAAATTGTTACTATTTTGAGAGAAAAAAAGTCAGAACCTTGAAGGTTTTGGTCCTTTTACCCTCCATGTTTAGTATTTATGCTGTAGTTGTCATATATATTGCTTGTACATTTTCTAAACTCCACAATAAATAGGATGTTTTAATTTTTGTCTTAGTCATTATCTTAAACAGACTAAGAGGAATATAAATATATATTTAAAACTTTCATATAATTCTTTCATAATAAATGGGATATATATATATGCATGTATATATATGTATGTATACATATGTTACATATATGTTTTTTACACACATATGTATATGTTTTTTACACACATATGTATACATATATACATGCATATATATACATACATATCCCATTTAAGGTACTATTAATTCCTTCCTGAAGATTCAAGTTGCAATTTGGTGTCATTTCTTTTCAGTCTGAATAATTTCCTTTAACATTCTTGTAGTGTAGACCTGATGACAATGGATTCTCTTAGTTTTTATATATCTGAAAACATCTTTATTTTTCCTTCACTTTTGCAGAATATTTTTATTGTATAGATTCTGAATAGATGTATTTTTCTCTTTCTCTTCTTTATTTCATTAGAGAGAGCGAGCATGTGTGAATACAGGGGTGGGGGAAGGGAAACAGGGGCAGAGGAAGAGGGAGAAGGAGAGAGAGAAAGAATCTCAAGCACGCTCCACGCCCAGCATGGAGGCCGACTCGGAGCTCCATCTCACTACCCTAAGATCAAGATCTGAGCTGAAATTCAGATGCTTAACTGTCTGAGCCACTCAGGCACCTCTTTTCTGTTCTCCAAAGATGTTGTACCATCTTTGGGCATCCATTTTTTTCTGACCAGAAGTCAAGAGTAATTCCCATTATTGTTGCCCTTTAGGTAAGCTATTGTTTTGCTCTGCCTGCACTCAAGATGTTTTCTTTACATTTGGCACCAGCACTTCAACTGTCATGTGCCAACATGCATTTTTCTTTGTATTTATCCTGCTTAATTTCACTGGGTTTCTTGAATCTGCAAACTGATGTCTTTCTCCAAATCTGTAATTTTTTGGTCATTATAGTTTCAAAACCTTTTTTTTTTTTTTTTTTTAAATCCCATTTTCCTCTCTTCTTTCCTTTTAGAACTCCAATTACATGTATGTTAGGGTTTTTTTTCTTTTTTCTTTTTTTTTTTTGATATTGGTCCTTTTCTCCCCCCAATCACATTTCCCCCTCTGTTATTCAGATTGGATTATTTCTATTCACTTATCTTCAAGTTCACTGGCTCTTAATCCTGTTCTCCCCTATCCTCTGTTAAACCTATCCAGTGAATTTTTTATTTCAGATGCTGTATTTTTCAGTACCAGAATTTCTATTTTTCTAAAAAAAAATAATCTTTATGTCTTTACTGAAATGACCTACTTGTTCATTCATTATAAACCATTTTCCTTGCCATCATTGACCATAGTTATAAAAGCTGCTTTAAAATCCTTATCTAATAATTCTAATAGTTGGGTCATCTTGGGGTCCATCAATATTGCTTGCCTTTTCTATTCAGTATAGATCACATTTTCCTATATCATGATATGACTAGTAATTATGGATTGTGTTCTAGATACATTTTGTAAGTTATTGGATATAGAGGCTCTGAATTCTGTTATGTTCCTCTGAAGAGTATTGATTTTTTGTATTAGCAGCATTTGGTAGACTCAAACTCCAAACTCTCTTTCCTCTGAGATAGGCAGGAGCTGAAGTATCTATTCAGTTCCTCTAGCCTTAGCTGGGCTCCTTGGAGCCTGCCCTACACACTTGCAATTCAGTAATTAGCTAGAGATTTAGGTAGATGTACAGAATTCAGGGCTGCTTCTCTTTGGCTCCCTCCTTTCCAGGATTTCCACCTCGCTGTCCAGCTGCTGTGATCACTCCAAACTATGTTCTCATTCTTAGAGCTGGTAGACTGCCAATTTTCAATCCCAGTTTTAGCTGCCTGGTTTAGTTGTGAATGGGTCCTGAGGCAGAAAACTATCAAAGCACTCAAGGCTCTTCTAAGTGAGACTCCCCCCACCTTGCTCCTTTTCCTCCATGCTTTGGTTGCTCTCTAGGGCCTTATGGTTAGTTTTTATATTTTGTCAAGAGCCTAGGGTTGTTATCTATGGAAGAGTTAGTCTGGTTTGAACTTCTCCTCTCTTCCCAATGGAGCTCTGATTTAAGCAGATCAAGGTGAGATTTTAGTGCTTGGTGGGGAGGGTAGGTCTGAGTGGTAGCTTGGGGAAAAATTAGGAATGCAGTTCAGAAACAAAGGTAGAGAAATGCCAAACATACTCTTTTATTATTGCAGCATTTTGTTTCAGGTCAACATATCTCCTTCCATGTGAACCTCCTAAAGCTTCACTATGTCTACCTTCTTCCCTTCCTCTTCCTGTTCCAGAATCACATGTCACCTTCCTCATCCTAGTACTCAAACCCGAGCAAAGTTAGATCTTTGCTCCTGTTCAAGGACATTAAAGATTACATAAACACTTGTAGGCTGTCTGGGGAACATAACCACAACCTGTAAAATTAAGAGTTCTGAACATTTAGAAGTCAGCCTCTGAATGAAGACTGCCCATACTTTAAAATGCAAACTTCTAAGTTTTAGCCTGGTGGCAGGGGTTGATTCTGTATTCCATCCCCTTCTTTCACCAGGAGCTCCTGAGAGGTTATCTCTGTTAGGACCTGAGGCTATAACAACTGTAGTTGGTTGCTAACTTGTAGAATAAATTACTTTTCAGTTCTCCTTTTAAAGGGACATTCTGTTCTAAAGTTCTGTGCCTGTGTTGATTTCTCTGTCTATGGTACAACTTGTTAGACCATTTTCAGTTCTATTTAGGTTTTCTTGTGATACTAACAGTGGAGCACAGAACAATCAGTTGGGTTTGGGATAATCTTTGCTGTTATTTTAGCCTACCAAATCACTCCAGCCTCTCAGCAGATGGATAGCCCATCTGCCACGATGGCAGAAAATTGATTAGAGAAAGACCATTTAGGTAGGATGGAGAGATGTGGTCTTCAGTTCTATTCAATTCAGACATTCCTTTGAGAGGAAGATGCGACAAATTTTGCAACTGGAAAACTGGGACAAGAAAGAAACTTAACACTTCTTCAGCATTATGGGGTGTCTCAGCCGGTTAAGTGTCCAACTCTTGGTTTCAGCTCCAGTCATGATCTCATGGTTTGTGAGACTGAACCCCTTATTGGGAGGGGAGTCCCACTCAGTGGGGAGTCTGCTTGAGATTCTCTCCCTGTAACCCTCCCTGCTCAAATAAATAAATAAATAAATCTTAAAAACAAAACAAACAAAAAAGACCTCCTAACATTTCTATTATTATTTTGGAGGGCAGAATTTGGAAGATTATTGCTTCTACCCAGAACACTTACTTTCTTAAGCATTCTCTGATTCACACACATACTCTTTGGAATATACATTGGAAACAGATTCAGTATCCTGTAAGAAAACCAGTTCTGCAGTTGTAACACCTAACTCACAAAACAGCTACATTAAGAGCTTAGTGTTCATAGTACTAAAGGGTTATTTGTTTTACAAAAAGGTTCTCTTAAGTGTTCCCTACAAATACCAAATTCCCTTAGTGCCTTTAAAACGAGAAGCACATTACAAAAATCCTATTTAACAGAACATTTTGGGAACATACAAGGTGTGATTGTAAAAGATTATGGCTGATTTTAAGAAAAATTCCAGAACTTACAAATTCAAAGGAGTGGTGTTCCCTTCAAACTGTTCACTGTGTAGGTCTTCACACTTACCTCATCTGGAATGGCGATGGCAGTGTCTCCCTCAGCGTGCCCGGGAAGAGTAAATGAGATAGTTAAGGAAAGCACACAGGTGCCATGAGTGCTCAAGAAATAGTCATTTTTGTCTCCAGTTCCAAAGAGGCCGCAGTTACTCAAATCATTCATCACTAAACTCTAGTGTAAGCACTGTTCTCTAGGTCTCACTGATGGTTTATCTTTGATTTATGGGTGAATCTGGAGTCAATCATGGAGGGTAACATGATGATAGAATGTGTCCAGGCACTGGGACTTTTTTACTTGTTTTATGGGCCCCTTCACTTACTAATCTCACAGGACTCATATGTATACATGTTTATGTTTTTACATGTATCTATGTATGCAGTATACATATATATATATATATATATATATATATATATATACAACATATAATATGAGTTTTTGATATATTTAATTTGGCGAAGTGAAGGGTTAAAGGTAAAGCAAGTGCTGTGTTTCAATGGGGATAGGAACTCAAATGTCTTAATCTTTGCTGTAGTGTCAGCCACCTAAAGAACTTTAAAAACTCCTAATATTCAGTCATATCCCACAACAATGAAGTCAGAACCTACAGGAGGAGACGTCAGTAGTTTCTAAGGTCCCCTCAGTTGATCCCAATGTGCAGCCAAGCTTGGGAATAGAATTCTGGGCTGGTGGTGCTCAGGAGGTCTGGATGCATGTTAAAATCACTTGGGAAGGGTGCCTGGGTGGCTCAGTGGATTAAAGCCTCTGCCTTTGGCTCAGATCATGATCCCTGGGTCCTGGGATTGAGCCCCGCATCGGGCTCTCTGCTCGGCAGGGAGCCTGCTTTCCCTTCTCTCTCTGCCTGCCTCTCTGCCTACTTGTGATCTCTCTCTGTCAAAGTGAATAAATAAAGTCTTTGAAAAAAAAAATCACCTGGGAAGCTCTTAAAAATGACCAATGTGTTGGCCTTACCTTTCAGAGATTGTGATTCAGTTATCTGGGCTGGAGCTTGGATATGGGGTATATTGTGAAAGTTCTCCATTTGATTCCCATGGGCAGCCCAGTATGGGAACCTTACCAGTGTCAGGAGCCCAGCTGGTAAGGTAGATGGGTGCAGTGGCAGAGGAGGTGGCCCTGTGAGATGGGAGTGTCTGCTCAGTCTGATGGGTGCAGCTGCTGCTCAGATCCTTCCAAGAATGTGGGCCCAGCATTACTAGATCTCCTGTTTTTCAAAAGACACTGGGAGTCTGGATATTTATATGGAAACTTCTTTTTTTTTTTTTTTTTTTTTTTTTTACTGTGGTAAAATACACATAAGATAAAATTTACCATCTTAATCATTTTTAAGTTTATGGTGCGGTGACATAAAGTACATTCACACCATGTGCAACTACCACCACCACCCCTCCACAGAGCTCTTTTCATCTTTCCAATTTGAAACTTTCCAAATTGAAACTCCACACCCATCAAATACTAACTCCCCATTTCTCTCCCTGCCCCTGGTAACCACCATTCTACTTTTCGTCTCTATAAATTTGACTACCCTTAGGTCCTCATACAAGTGGAATCATACACTATTTGTTCTTTTGTGACTGGCTTATTTCACTTAGCGTAATGTCTGCAATGTTTATCCATATTGTAGCACAGATCAGAGTTTTCTCTCTTTTTAAGGATGAATAATGTTCTTTTGTATGTAGGGGACACGTTTTGTTTATCTATTCATCTATTAAGGCACAGTTGGGTTGCTTCTACCTTTGAACTATTGTGAATAATGGTCCTATAAAGAGGGGTGTATGCATATCTGAGTGACATGTTCTCAATTCATTTGGGTGTCATCTAGGAAAACTCACTACTGTTTTCTTTACTCTCACCCTACTACCACGTGCACATTACTTCACTTCACCTGTGACATCAGTTGTCAGGGTTTTTTCCCCCACACCAAGCAATTCTCTGTGACACCAGGTGGGTGTCCCACAATTCAGCCAAAATTTCTTTCTTTCTTTCTTTCTTTCTTTCTTTCTTTCTTTATTTAAAAAAAAAAAAATTTTTTTTAAAAATTTATTTATTTGTCAGAGAGAGAGGGAGCGAGCACAGGCAGACAGAGTGGCAGGCAGAGGCAGAGGGAGAAGCAGGCACCCTGCCAAGCAAGGAGCCCGATGCGGGACTCTATCCCAGGACGCTGGGATCATGACCTGAGCCGAAGGCAGCCGCTTAACCAACTGAGCCACCCAGGCGTCCCATCTTTTTTTTTTTTTTTTTTTTTTTAAGATTTTATTTATTTGACAGAGAGAGACCACAAGTAGGCAGCGAGGCAGGCAGGGAGAGAGAGGAGGAAGCAGGCTCCCTGCCTAGCAGAGAGCCTGATGCGGGACTTGATCCCAGGACCCTGAGATCATGACCTGAGCTGAAGGCAGAGGCTTAACCCACTGAACCACCCAGGTGCCCCTCAGCCAAAATTTCTGATGTCACCTAGAGTTACCATAAACCCTGCAGGTTAACGGCTCAGTTCCCAAGACTGCCCCACCCCCTGCCCCCAGATACAGTTGCAAATTTCACATTGTCACCCATACTAGGGATCAAGCAGCTATAAATCAGAGGTTCCCATGAACCCCTTCCAGGTTTGATCATTTACTAGAAAAACTCACAGAAGTCAGGGAAATACTTACTTATGTTTACTAGTTTCTTCTAAAGGATAGGAAAAATGGTACAGATGAATAGCCAAATGTAGAGATATATAGGGCAAGGTCCAGAGTTGTCCTGAGCACCCAGGGATTTGGGGTGGGAGATGGATGTGCTTGCCAACCTGGAAGCTCTCTAAATCCCATAGTTTTGGGAATCTTGGAGGCTTCATCAAGTAGTCTTGAATGATCATTAACTCAATCTCCATCCCCTCTCCCCATTCCTAGAGTACATAGGGGTTGTGGAGCTGAAAGTTTCAAGCTTCTAATCATGGTCTTTCTGGCGACCACCTCCCATCCTGAAGCTATCCAGGAGCCCACTAAGATTTACCTCATTAGAACCAAACACATTCCTATCACCTAGGAAATTCCAGGGGATTTAGGAGCTCTGTGTCAGGAACTGAGTCAAAGACCACATATTAGAACAAAAGATGCCCCTAGTGCTCTTACCACTTAGGAAATTACAATGGTTTTAAGAGCTCTGTGTCAGGAACCAGGGATGGAGAGCAATACATATATTTTCTATTTCACGTGTATATACCCAGAGGTGGAATTACTGGGCCATATTGTAATTCTATGTTTAAGAACCACCATATTGAATGTCCTAATTTTATTGTTTTAAATATTTAATTATTTTAATTAATTAATTTAAATAATTAATTAATTTAATTTAGTGAGAGAGAGCATGTGGAGGGAGGGGCAGAGAAAGAGGGAGAGAGAGAGAGAATCTCCAGCAGAATTCCCACTGAGCAAGGAGCCTGATGCAGGGCTTGATCTCATGGCCCTGAGATTATGATCTGAGCTGAAACCAAGAGTTGAATTCTCAACCAAATGAGCCACCCAGCAGCCTCCAAGCCACCTAATTTTTTTTATTTCTATCTTTTTTTAAAATTAATTTTTTCATTTTTTTATAAACATATAATGTATTTTTAGCCCCAGGGCTACAGTTCTGTGAATCACCAGGTTTACACACTTCACAGCACTCACCACAGCACCACCCCCCTCCCGCAATGTCCATAACCCCACCACCTTCTCCCTCTCCCCTCCTCCCAGCAACCCTCAGTTTGTTCTGTGAGATTAAGAGTCTCTTATGGTTTGTTTCTCTCCTGATCCTATTTTGTTTCATTTATTCTTTTCCTACCTCCCAAACCCCCTACGTTGCATCTCCACTTCCTCATATCAGTGGATCATATGATAGGTGTCTTTCACCTTTTTGAGGAACCTCCATGCTGTTTTCCAGAGTGGCTGCACCAGCTTGCATTCCCACCAACAGTGTAGGAGGGTTCCCCTTTCTCCGCATCCTCGCCAGCATCTGTCATTTCCTGACTTGTTAATTTTAGCCATTCTGACTGGTGTGAGGTGCTATCTCATTGTGGTTTTGATTTGTATTTCCCTGATGCCGAGTGATGTGGAGCACTTTTTCATGTGTCTGTTGGCCATCTGGATGTCTTCTTTGCAGAAATGTCTGTTCCTGTCCTCTGCCCATTTCTTGATTGAATTATTTGTTCTTTGGGTGTTGAGTTTGCTAAGCTCTTTATAGATTTTGGATCCTAGCCCTTTATCTGATATGTCATTTGCAAATATCTTCTCCCATTCTGTCAGTTGTCTTTTGTTTTTGTTAACTGTTTCCTTTGCTGTGCAAAAGCTTTTGATCTTGATGAAATCCCAATAGTTCATTTTTGCCCTTGCTTCCTTTGCCTTTGGCGATGCTCCTAGGAAGAAGTTGCTGCGGCTGAGGTCGAAGAGGTTGCTGCCTGTGTTCTCCTCGAGGATTTTGATGGATTCCTTTCTCATATTGAGGTCCTTTATCCATTTTGAGTCTATTTTCATGTGTGGTGTAAGGAAATGGTCCAATTTCATTTTTCTGCATGTGGCTGTCCAATTTTCCCAACACCGTTTGTTGAAGAGGCTGTCTTTTTTCCATTGGACATTCTTTCCTGCTTTGTCAAAGATTAGTTGACCATAGAGTTGAGGGTCTATTTCTGGGCTCTCTATTCTGTTCCATGGATCTGTGTATCTGTTTTTGTGCCAGTACCATACTGTCTTGATGATGACAGCTTTGTAATAGAGTTTGAAGTCTAGAATTGTGATGCCACCAACTTTGGCTTTCTTTTTCAATATTCCTTTGTGCCTCATAATTTTTAAATATTTGCAACTAATTCCGATTTAAAATGACAATAATAACAACAAACACCAGGGCATCTCTGATGGGTTGGCACATTATGGGCTCAAGACATTGGTATAAAGCAACACCTTTCCTTGAATGGTTTATAAGGCCACAAGCCACTTCCCTCTGAGCCTCAGTTTCCTCCTCAAAATGAGGAAATTTGGCCAAATCATCCCGGGTTTTGTTCTGCTGAAACAGTCCAGTATGTTGGAATCAGTAAGATCCTAATTTGATTGTGGTTCTTTTTCTTGTTTGTGGTTCTTGAACCTCAAGACCAGTGTTGGGCATCCTGGTGCTCAAATCACAAAAGCCCACATGATCCAACTGTCTAGATAAGACGGGGGAGTCAGAGCAGACATATTGTTTGGGTCCAACCTGACACAAGCAGGGTTTAAATCAGCCGAGATAAAACCTGTTTGTGCTGGCCACAAAGCAGTTGGTTTGCCCTTTTAAGGAAAGAATAATCTGTTTTCCAGCCCCAACAAATTTCAACCACATTTGAACAGAAAAGATCACATTTCCAGGCTCTGGGTAAAAGACTCCTGTGGTAGTAACATGATTCTTTGTATGTTTGTGACAATTTCTTAGCAGGAGCTCCTTGTTGGCTTTTTGGAGGCAGATGTAGGTCCAACCTTTTGAAAGTTTGTTTACTTATTTTTATGAGCCTCTTAAATGACTAATCTCACAGAAAGAAGGCACATAGCAGACAACCGCACCCAGAATCCTTTGGGTTTTCCCAATGCACCTCTCCTTGTTTGTGTCTCTAAAGGACTTCAGTTTGTGCCTTAATAGGATTTAAAGAGGCATACAGCATCTCCAAACTCTCCTTTTTTTTTTCCCCTTCTCCCATCCTACTTTTAACTTGATTCTGATTTTTTTAAATAAAATTCTCACCAAGAGGAAACAGATTTTTACAGCTTCCAAAATGCATCAACAACTTATTTTGTCATTTCATGGTCTCCTGCCATTCAGGATTCATGCTGGCAAATGTGTTTGGTTTCTTTTGATTAGGGAGGAGGCGATCCCTGGGTGGGGAAAGCATGGGATGTGGGGCCAGGCTGGTGTAGGTACATATGCCAGCCAGCTTTTGCCATTTCTTTGCATTGTGACCTCAGACAAATGGGCCCTATGGTTAGGCATTCATAAAATGGGGAATATCTATCTTCTACGGTTGTAACAAAGATTAAATTAACAATTAATGCATAGTACTGGGCCCGGGGACATGACACACAAGTCCTCAATAAATGGAAGCCATTATTAATCAGCTTAAACCCTTTTGAGGTATTGTGAAGGAACACAGGGCCTGGGAGACTTGGATTGATTTTGTTACTAATCAGCCGTGTGATCTTGGGCAAGTGACAAACTCCCTGGGCATCACATTCTACACCATTTATTTAACAAACACATATTTGTTGCTGACCAGTAGGCAGGGCCTGCCGTAGCAGGTGAGAATGGAACGATGAATGGGATATGCCCAATTCTTAGGAGCTCACCAGCTAGTTAAAGAAGACAGAGACCACGAGGTTGTGGATGTGGATTGGAAGGGCTTGGTGAAACGTTGGTTGGGGGCTTCATTACCATTTGCCTCCAGTTATGACAATTTTAAGCAGAGGGGCTCTGAAGAGCTTTAAAAGGTTTGGTTACCCTTTCCTAACTGGCATCACCTTCTGTGTGTAAGGAATGCTCTACTAGCCCCCGTAGAGAGGCAGAGGTTCCCCTCCCTGCACATCGCAGTGGAAAATAAGGTTTTGTACAAACCATTGTATATAAACTTCTTGTTGGCTGGCTCCAATAAGAAAACCACAGTCAGTCCAGATGCTTTGTTATTTGCTTTGCAACTTTGCCACCAAGAGTGACCGGCAGGGTGTCTGTGTTTCATTTCTACTTCTAGTTGAAAGAAA
This sequence comes from Mellivora capensis, assembly GCA_004024625.1. Lineage (NCBI taxonomy): Eukaryota > Metazoa > Chordata > Mammalia > Carnivora > Mustelidae > Mellivora > Mellivora capensis. Next base: position 13,737 of record PISX010019961.1, read on the forward strand.
ATCATTCTTTGTTAATCATTTTGTTCTAATTGTGAAACACCATGTTCAGGAAGAGTTTCAAGGCAGAAATGGCCTGGAGGTCTAGTTCTTTTGTTCTCTAATTTGGAAGGAAGGAAAATCTCTCACCTGAATTCCCCTATAGCCCACAGGCATTGGGATTCTAAACAGCCAGCACACAAGAAAACAGATCATATTTAAGAAGGGTGTTCTCTCTCTCACTCCATTTACCTCTGTACCATTTGAGGGAATGTGAAAAACATGGGAGTCTTCTGTTTTTTTTTTTCTTTTTTCTTTTTAAACGTTTCTAAAAAAATAAAAAATAAAAACATCAGCCTTTGCCTGGGGAATTAGCACTTTTCTTCATTGCTAAAAGAATGTTCTCTTCCTGTTGCTTTGTATTATTAATGAGCTTCATTCTTGGAAGACCTAGCCACCCAGCCCAGGGGTGGCACCTTCACCTTTTGGTTTCCTGCTGCCCAAAGGGATATAGTAATTCACTGAGTTCAGAATAGCTGCTTGATGGGATGCTTGGAGCTTTGTAAAGGGGCAGCTCTGGCTCTCCGGTCATTCCTGAGGCCCCTCAAGACCACTGTGCTCATCACAAATGCAGGAAACAAGTATACAGCATCTAAGGTAGGGACAAGGTCCATCCCCTGAAGGTGTAGTCATGAAAACTAAGAAGCAGCCAAGGTCCATCTGAGAGAGTGAGAGAGAGAGAGAGAGAATTTGAAATCATCCATAGCAATTTAGACACCAAAAGAAATACATTTGTTTCTTGCATCATTTTAAAGTTTAGTTCCCATGGGGCTCCTAGGTGGCTCAGTGGGTTAAGCCTCTGCCTTCAGCTAAAGTCACGATCTCAGGGTCCTGGGATCAAGTCCCGAATCGGGCTCTCTGCTCAGCGGGGAGCCTTCTCCCCCCACCCCCACCCTACCTGCCTCTCTGCCTACTTGTGATCTCTGTCAAATAAATAAATAAAATCTTAAAAAAAAGTTTAGTTTCCAAATGCCACTCTTCCACAGAGTCTCTTGGTTTCCCACCACCAGTTCCTCCTCACTTTCGCCTTTCAAGCCCTAGAAGGCTTGTGCTTCCTTTGAGGGACTGATCTTGGCTTTGGGAGGAGTAACCAGGCCCTAGGGTCCTTGCGGGGAGCTGGTGTGGGGCAGGGCTGTGGTCAGGTAGTGGACCTGTTGGGGAGCCTCCAGTTTTTCTTTGTTTACTTCTCTAGGTCCTGCTTTCATATTACTTCCTTTAATATTCTTCCCCGCCCTGAGTCCTAGCAACTGTCATGTCTACATATTAACTTAAGAAAAATGTTGAAAAGGCCCCACTCTCGGAGGCAGCCTTCCAGCTCCCCTGCTTCCTCCCAGCCCTGCTTCTGCTTCCTCTGCCTTATGTTATAGTCATTAGTTGCTTGTCCAAGTCCCCACCTCAGCTGCTTCTCCGCATGCCCTCGAGCACATCTTTCTCCATTACATGTTCTGTGGTCCTGTCCCTCTCCCCCACCAGACTGTAAGCATCTCAAGCAAAGGGGTTGTGCCTTTATAGCTATGTGGTCTTGGCAGCACAGTAAAGTGCACCTAGTAGGCATTCAGTAAAAGCCTGCTGCTCTGGGTTGCACATATGGTTCACATTTTTTAGGAATGTCTGTTTGTTCTGATTATCTGCCAGCCAAGTGTACTCTTGGGTAGCGAAAGGGAAATGGACTAAAAGATGTGGTTCAAGGAGTAGTCAATAGCCTGCTCATAATTACTAGTGGGACTGGAATAAGCATAAACTTTCTTGCATAACTAATCAATATTTTAATATATCTCCATTAGTGAGGGTGTATTTTATGTTATTGATATTAAATATCTACCTATTGTGTCAGAAAGGTTTCAGGGTAATTGTTATTGATGGTTAAAATCTTGTCGGCTGCTGAATATAGATTTTTTTTTTAAATGGATGATGATTGGCCGCGATTTATTTTTCCTGTATTGCTATAAGCCAGGTTCTCCATTAAGCTATAAAATATTATGATACACTTGAAGCAATGTAATGTGATCCAAACACACAGTTATAACTCATTTCATTATTAGTCACATGTGCCAAGACATTAGCATAGCAGTTAACTAGTAGTGGGGTGAGTGTGGTGCTCAGGAATTTTTTTTTTAACAATGCAATTGCATTAGTGCCGTTATAGTTTAATTTGCCAATGGTTATAATCACACACTTAGTGATAATTGGGCAATGGAATCACTGCTGACATGGATTTTTAGGACGGAATCTCTGTTTTAGTTCTAAATGCAAAAATCCAATCTAGAAAATAGTGTGATAGCTGCCATTTTTGGTACATTTCAGTTTGTTAGATGTGGCTCCAGTTCTGAACTGAACAAAACAAACTGAAATGTACCATCTAACTCACTGTTGCTCTGTGGTTGGTGGTACCTGCGTTGTAGCTGTTTAGAGATGGACTTCTGGGCAGTCTAAAATCTTCTGTGCTGTTCTGTATTTCCCTGAAATATGTCAGAGGTATGAAGCTACAGCCCACAGCACCCAGGCTGGTGCTCATACCCAAACATAATTCAGAAATCCAGTCCATCTGATCCAACTGTTTGTCCAGATTTTTGCTTTAGGTGCTCACCACTTCTTCTATGGAGTGTTGCTGTGGTGGATGGCATGAATTGCCTCAATTCTTCACACTCTTAATGGCCACATCCTTTACAATGTGACTTTGCAGGTCCTGCCACCAAAGATGAGTGATGTTTCCCTGCCACTGACTTTGGGTTTGGACATGTGACTTGCTTTGGTCATTGAGACTTTAGAAGGTGTCAAATGACTGCCCTTCACTTCCTTGAACTTCCCTATTTCTTGTCGCTGTGCTAAATTCTGCATTCTCAGAATGCATCATGCAATCTTGCATGAAATATTCCTTAATTTTAAAATATTCTCTCTTGCATATACACCCCCACCACATCCCTAGGGCTCCTCTTTCCTTCTGAGCCATACTGACTCATTCTTCAATCCATACTGAGTCAAGATATATCTCCAAGATATATCCCATCACCTCCCATGTTGCCGACTGTCCTTTAAGGCAACCCTCTGTTGCTGCACTTCTTGCCTGGTCTTCAAGTCATTGGTCTCTTTTCCCATGAGTTCCTGGAGGATGAGGACATATTTCTCTCTGTATTCCCAGTGTCCAGATCAATTCTTGGCACAGAAGAGGCAAGCCAACTAGTTTCATACTTCTTTTTGCCTGTCACCTGCCTCATTCCAAAAGAAGGCTTGAGTCATGCTAAAGAAATGGAGAAACACAGGATCAAAATTAAGTAGGTGAAAAAAATGGAAGAGAGAGAATATAAGGGGGGAAATGGATGATGAAACCAAGATTAAGGTTAGAACTCCCAAAATGTCAGGATGTTTTATACAGTTGTTATACTTTGGCCTCTCCTTGAGCTCAGAACTTCCAAATAGCCAAAGCAAATAGGAAAATAGGAATAGTTGTTTGAGAGATCTAGATATTTCACAAAAGAAAATGCATAAATGATTAATAAGCATATTGAAAGATGCTCCACATCATTAGTCACCAGGGAAATGCAAATCAAAACCACAGTAAGGGATGCCCAGATGGCTCAGTCAGTTAGACGTCTGCCTTTGGCTTGCATCATGATTCCAGAGTCCTGATAGAGTCCTGCATCCGGCTCCTTGCTCAGAAGGGAGACTGCTTCTCCTTCTGCCTGCTGCTCTCCTTGCTTATACTGGTGCCCCCCTCTCTCTCACACAAATAAATAAATAAAATATTAAAAAAGAAAAAAAACACAATAAGATATCACATTATACCCACTAGATTGGTTTAAGTTAAAAGTGCTAGCAGAGATGTGATAAAATGAGAACTCTGATGTATTGCTGGGAATAGAGTCAAACAGTTTGGCAGTTTTTGATGAGGTCAAACATACATATATCTTACAACCCACTAATATCACCAAGTGTTTAACTAAAAGACTTGTACCTGATTTGCATGCAAAAGGCTTATACATGAATGGTAGCAACTTTATTCATGAATGCTCAGAACTCCTGTCAGTGGCTGAGCAGATAAACCAAGTGTGGTAGATTCACACGAGGAAATACTACACAGCAATAAAAATGAACAAACTTCAGAAGCATGCCCCATAGCTATGTTTTACAGACATTATATTTAGGGATAAAAGCCAAAAAAAGAGAAAAAAATATTTCATATGATTTCATTTGTATGAAGTTCTAGATAGGTAAATTTAATCTGATAAAAATCAGATCCATTGTTGCCCAGAATGAGTAGAGAGTGTGGAGAATGTACAGCACGGGGACATGAGAGAATTTTTCTGGTGTGGCAGTCATGTTCTACATCAGGGGTCAGCAAACTTTTTCTGCTAAGGATCAGATAGTAAATATTTTAGGCTTTTTCCATCATCTGGTCTGGGTTACAACTACAGCTCTACCATCATAGCACAAAAGCAGCCATAGACAATATGTAAATGAACAAGCATGGCTGTGTTCCAAAAAATTTTATTTGTGGACACTGAAATTTGAATTTCATATGTATTTTACATGTCAAGAAATATTATTCATTCAAAAAATTTTTTTCAGGGGCGCCTGGGTGACTCAGTGGCTTAAGCCTCTGCCTTCGGCTTGGGTCATGATCCCAGGGTCCTGGGATCGAGCCCCACATCGGGCTCTCTGCTTGGCGGGGAGCCTGCTTCCCCCCACCCCTGCCTGCCTCTCTGCCTACTTGTGATCTCTGTCTGTCAAATAGGTAAATAAAATCTTAAAAAAATTTTTTTTTCAATCACATGAAAATATAAAAATAATTCTTAGCTTGTTGGCCATTCAAAAACAGGCACCAAGCCAGATGTGGCCCACAGGCCAGAGTTTGCCAGCTCCTGGTCTGAATCCCACTTGGGGTGGTGGTTACATGGGGATATCCATCTGTAAAACTCATCAAACTATACTTTTAAATATTTGCATTTAATTTATATTTAATCTTAATTATCATGTAAACTATATTTAAGAAAAGATTTCATTTCCTTAAGATAAAAATATATTTCTGTTAGTCAGCTGAAACCTAGCTTTTCAGGATGGAAGTTTCTTCTCTGGGTTCGAAATAAGGTGACTTAGGTGGTTACTACATGGCTGCTGGTGGGCTGGCTCTTGTCTGCAGACAGGTTTTGCGTGGCCTGCAGGGTGTTAAAAATATGTATTTGATTTTGAGTAGCCCTTACCAGACAATACTGGTCCAGTTCCACAGACCCCTATCATTCCGTATAGCCTTTCTTCATTGGGCCCCTTATTCATTCTTTTGCATTCAACCTTTTACTATTCTTATATTTTAGTTGTTTCCCTAAAAGCAGTGTCTATGTGGCTCCCTCACTCATTTTTTTTTCATTTGTACTGTATTATATTTTTTAGTGTCTTTAAATGATTTGTAGAATAAACTGTGAGGGAAGACCTTGTCTTTTTTTTTTCTTGCCACTGTTTATCCAGAGTCTGGATAGTGTCTATACATAGTAGGAGCTGAGTGAACTTTCATGAATATATGAGTAAGTCCAAAGAGATATAAGTGCCCTTCAGACAATCCTCTGCTCATTCCTTACAAAGGAGTTCTGATAAGAATTGAGAAGGAACGAGTCTGAGATTATATTTTCTGGCAAGAAATTAGAGAGATAAAATAAATGGTTGTACCCTTCCCTGCTGTGGATGATGGAAAGCACAGCCAATAACATGTGCACTAGACCTATCCTGTCCAGTATGGTTCATGTGTGGCTATTTAAGTTTAAATTAATTAAAATAAAATAAAATTTGAAAAACGAAGTTCCTCATTTGCACCAGCCACATTTCAACACCACGTGTGATTACTGACTACTGTATGAAATGTGTTAGAGAACATTTCCATTCTCATAGAAACTTCTATTGGACAGTACTGGTTTAGACATGTTTGTCCTAAACAATCACAGAAAACAGAAAAATAATGTGCTTAAATAATTTCTAAATCTTCCATGTCAGATATTACTATATAATAAGGATTAGGAAACTATAGACCCAAATCCAGCCTGTTTTTGTAAATAAAGTTTTATTGGGACATAGTCATGCTCATTTGTTCACATAATGTCTAGCTGTTTTTGCAGTACAATGTCAGAGTTGAGTTGTTGTGACAGAGATGGGATGACCTGAAAAACCTCAACTATTTACTATTTGACCCTTTACAGAAAAAATTGCTGACCCCTGATGTAGTGTAAGCTTGATTTATATTTATGGTGTTTATATCTAAACGTTTTTTGGTATAAACCGTACGTGTATATGGAAAAGCAAATGGGAGAAAATAAAAATCTTATTATTGACCCAGAGACAATCACTGTTAACCTGATGGTGTGTAACTTTTTGGTCCTTTTCTTCTATGCCTGTATTTTTTTTTGCTCCAAAATACATTATGTGTAAAATATTATGTTTTCAAGATTGGGATCACAGGGAACAAGCTTGTTGAAATTTATCCTCCATTTCCAATATTTTCTGCATTTTTTTCCAAGACAAAATATTCTATAATGTGACTTTTAATGGCCATATTTTATTCCCTTATATAGTTCTATAATAATAATTTACTTAACAGCCAATGGATAAGTATTTTGATTGCTTTCAGTTATTGCTGCATACTAAGTGCATTATTTTATTGTTTCCAGGTATGTATCCTCTTTCCTGCCTTCCCTTTCTTTCTTTCCTCTGAAGATTTTATTTATTTATATGACTAAGAAAGAAAGAGAGAGCATGAGCTGGGGGAATGGAATAGGGAGAAGCAGGCCCCCTGATGAGCAGGGAGCCAGATGCTGGGCTGGATCCCAGAACCCCAGGATCATGAATTGAGCCAAAGACGTAGGCTTAACTGACTGAGTCACCCAGGTGCCCCATCCCCTTTCACTTCCTATTATAAAATTAGAAAATAAATTTAATTTTAATTAAAATTAAAATTACTAATTTTAAGTTGTTAAATTAAGTTGTTAAAGTTAAGTTGTTAACTTCTGAAACATTTTTTTTACCCATATATCTCTAATTGTAAAAATCCAGCCAAATCAGTATCTTTGAATTATTCCTAAATAAGATTTGAAAGTTAGCACAATTTCACATTCTCTTCCTCTCTCCTCCAACTTTGTTTATATGATATGGGCTTTAAATCTCAGCAATTATAATGTATTTTTAAACATAATTTTACATTCAAGAATATATTCTGACTTTTGTATTTGGCTTTCAGCCAGACTTACAATTATTTTAGATTTACAGTTAACTTGTTTTAGTGGTTATCATCAGTTCTTTCATATCTTGACCTCTTCATTCCTAAAGTCTTAATTTTCTTTAATCTCTTGGTTGATTGAATTACATAGTGACTTTTTAAAAGGAAAGTTTGATGCATTACATAAGGACTTAGATTTTGCATATCTGAGAATAATTTTATGTTTTATTTATACATAAAAGACAAATGGTTTTTTTCCCTTCAGAACTCTGCAGATCCCACTTAATTGTTTTTGGCAATTAGTGTTACAGAAGAGAAGTCTGAGACTGACTCAGTTATTTTTTCTTTCAGAGTTAACTTATTGTTTCCTATTTGAATGTTTGAAAGATGTTTTCTTTATTCATACACTTTAAAAAAATTGCACAAAGTAATCTAGGTGAAAGTTTTTCACTGATTTTTTTTTTTCCTGGTTCATAATGAATCCTTTCAAATGGAATACAGCATATTTACATTTCTTCAGTCTAAGACCATTTCCCTTTATCTCTCCTTTTTTTTTTTTTAGTGCAAAAAATGTTTTATTAAGGCACAGGGACAGGTCCTGTGGATAGAAAGTCCCTTTATCTTTTATTATTGCTTTTGTTCTACTTTAGCATTTTCTCCAGAAACACGAGCCCTATTTTTACTTTTCATTTTTTATTTTTCTTTTTCTACTTTTTCCCATTATATTAACTCATTGTTTTCGTCTCTGTCCACTACATTCTGGGAAAGCATCTCAAGTTACCCCATGATTCACCAACTTGACTTCATTTATTTTATTGTTTCTGTTCTTAATCACTGTCACTGTGAATATATTATTGTCTTTGGTTTTCTGCCATTTTTCTTTATCTTGTCTGTCTTTCTCTTCATACAATTCTGCTACCTTTCATGTTGTCTTCCTAATAGAGGCTGTCTAATAGAGTCTCCTATCCTTTTGAATTTCATTTTTTTCTTTTCTTCTATCTCCCTGGGCAAAATATTTTCAGAAGTACATTCTATCTCTTAGTCTTCATGACATTATTCCTTTCTCTTGTCTGGCTGTATTTCCCCATAGACTCTATGATATTTATTGCCTTTCCTTCTGGAATTAGGCAAGATCTATATAGGCTCAGTTTGCCAAATGATAGTGTTAGTTGATTTACCTGCTTTTGGCCCTTTTCTCTGTTCATCTAGCAGATGGTTAATGCTCTTCTCTTCTTCAGAGTAGAGGCAAGATGAAGGGCACAACTCTGAGAGCAAATCCATCTAGCAGGGAACTCAGCTCCAGAGATTCTGAGTTCACTGCCAGGTTCACTAATACTTTTAAACAATGGAAGGCACAAAGAAAACTACAAATCCCAGGATGCTCCACACAACTCTGCCCTCCCCTCCTGCAAAGCACTATGTTACCTGTGGAGACTACACTTCACAGGATGCAATGCTCCACAAATGCCTTTTAGGTGTTACTATGAGTATGAGAAATTTGCTGATTTTGAAGGGGTTATAGAAAGTCAGTGTTTTTGAAGAGAACACAGAAAGTTGTAGGAAGGCCACAATGTGACTCCGTAATGGAGCGGCACCTACCCGGCTTTCTGGTTGATACACACCCTTGATTTCCAGAATGGGGGTAAAGTAGGAAATATAATCCTTTATGTTTTCAGGGAGGCCCTTTCCTCTAATCTATGAAGACTCTTGTTTCATAAAGATGAATCCTGCATATGGGACAAAGAGAAATCTGGGAGTATAGTTTAGTCTAGTTTAAAACATACTGGCTTCTTCCTGGATTCCAGAATTAGATAGGCCTTTAGGTTAGTTTTGGCTGCTGGGAATTTTGGTGTTTCCCGGTGCCATTAAAGTCTTTAAGTGGGAAGTTAGGAGAGGCTGATTACCGGCTCAACAGTATTTTCAGCTGAATGCTTGACTTATTTTTTCTAAATTAGGATTTCTCAGGCAGCTACTTGTTTATCTCTGGATCACTCCTCCTTCCAAAGCCAGCAGTAGTGTTGCTGAGATGCTCCATGATTTCAGCTTTCCTTTTAATGGGCTTCTGCCTAGGCTTGCCTCTAAAGGGGCTATCCCTTTCTTTTCTCTCCAAACAATTCAAACCGCATTTGAAAGGAACATTTAAAAACAGGGTTATACAGTGATTTCCCCAAATCTGCAGTGCTTGGTGAAGAAGCATAAAAGAAACCCCAGATAGTTAAGTAAAAAAGCGAATCCTTTCCTTGTATGCTTGGGCTTGACAAAAGGATTACAAAGCTACTGTTGGCCCTGTGAGCAACTCAAAACTAGGAATGTTCTGTTTGTCCTGTTGAAATTTTGAAGGACTTTTTGAATCAAAAAGGTCACTTTTGCATCAAGGCCTTGCTATTTATTTCAGAATTTAATTACACAGTGTAGTGATGTCTTGGCTCAAGAGATTTGGGTGGGTATAACCAATATTGAACAAACTGGGTGATCAGTGAAGGAGGAAAAATAATGTGAAAGCCAAATTTAAGCTGTAGCAGCCTCCAATTCATCACTTACCAGGAAATAATTTTCTTATTGAAGAATTAATGGTGGGAGATTTTAACTTATGAATGCCAATAGAGGGATTCCAGTGAGGTTTGGTATTTATGGAAACATATTATTAATGAGAAATTTGAAGTTACTCTTTGCACACATAGCACCACTTACTGAAAAGCCTGAGCAGTGACATGATACTTTACTTCAAAGCTGGCAATGTAGGTCTAATCAGTGGATGTGCTCTCTGTGTTCACTTTACCCATGGGTTTTTATTTTGTGGTTATGACAGGAACAGTGAAGGACTAACTTTGAGTCTAAATCCAACTCACGTCATCTCTCTGAACCGTCTTTCCTCATCTGTAGAAAAAATATGTCTCGACATATTTCTCCTTCCAGCCGACATTGTCTGATTCCTTGTTAAATGTACTTTGTACACACAAGGTGGCTTTTTCATGAGGTGACAAGGTTTGCTGTTGTGTGGTCAGTCCACATTAACTATCCCATGAGCAGCAGGGACCTAGAATTATTTGTTGTGCTTGTTCTCTAGGGCATCCTAATGAGCTAGGGCAAATTGGAGTTGTTGAATCTTTCAGGCAAGTCCTGTTCCCCCATTGATATGTTCTGAGATAGCACATTACAGAAATGAAGATGTGTTTTCATGGACTCGATGCTATAAAATATTTATGTCCTGCCTTTGGTTATATAAAGTATTTTGCAGTGTAGGTCATCTTCTCGGTAAAATGTTCCACTACGAGAACAGCTTCCTAAAGCTCCTGTGAATTCTTAGGGCAGGTGTATAAGATGGCCCAACAGAACAAGGCGCTGTCAGGGCTAATGCCTGAATATAAATGGATCATGCATGACTTAACCCTAAAAGAAGATTTGGCGTGAATAGAATTTCCAAGATGTATAATTAACTCTTTTATATTAATGAGAAATATAACCTCCAAAGATGTTAGCTGTCTCAGGATGTAGTCTACTGAAATTTAACTCTTTCCTCCCTCCATATGGAGGAACATTCTACTGTTCAAATCTGTGAGTACACAGAGGAAGAAAAGGTTAGACCTGCTGCTCCCTTTATCTTGTCCTCGCCCATCCTCCTCAGTGTACTTTTTTTGGGGACAGTGTGATGTCATAACTATTTATTGGGTTTCTATGCACTACTCACCAGGGTTCTGGCCACACTGTGGGAGTCATGCAGAAATATACAACATGATTTCTGCCCACAAAAGACTGATCATTTAGTTGGAGAGTTAAGACATTGTCCTAAAGAAAGAAACAGGTTACAACAGCATACATGAGACATAATGTGTAATGTGTGGTGTAGCTGGATTCTAATATATATGATGATGATGGTGAGTACAATAATGATTATAAAGAGTAAGATTAATGTCAGCTGGAGGAGTTAAGGAAAGCTTTTTGGGTAGGTGAGTTTAGCTGGCCTGTGAAAGATGGCAGGGTTTTGGGCAAGTAGGAAAAGGAAAGAACTTGTGTGGTTCATGGGGTGAAGAAATTTAGCAGCTGCTAGAAGTAGTGCAAAATCTTTTTAACAGTTATGTCAGGCAGGATAGACAAGGTTATGCTGCAGTAACAAATAAGCCCAAATCTTAGTGGCTTAAATGAGTCAAAGCTTACCTTTCACTTGAGTTATAAATTCACTGTAGATTGGCTGAGGACTCTGTTCCACATTGTCCTTTCTCAAGGATGCAGGCTGACAGAGACATCTCTACCTAAAATGTCTATGGTCACCTTATTGGGGAGAGGGGAGGGCAAATCACACACTGGTTCTTTCAGGCTTTCAACTGGAAGTGATACATGTCACTTTTTATATTTCATTGGCCAAAGCAAATCCCACATGCCTATTTAACTTCAGGGGGAAGTGCATTTCTCCAGTGTGCTTAGAAATAAGAGAGGAGGAAATATAAGTAAGTAGTTATAAGAACACCAACCACATGTTGAGAATGAGAGAGACTGTGTGAAGTAGTGGATAGCACAAAGACATTGCAGACAGATGTGCCTAGATTTGAAAGTTCTGTCACTTACTGGCTGGGTGACTTTTGGCAAGAGGCTGCATCTATAGAATAAGATTAATTATTCTGCTCTAGCAAGGTTGTTGTGAAGACTAGATGTGCCAGTAAATATTGATTTATTTAGTTATTGCCCCTCTCTTCTGACAGCTTTCTGTTTTTTTTTTTTTTTTATCCCACATAATAGCTACTGTACCTCTTGCTCTTGAGTCCCAAGAAGTATACCTAAACCTTGCAATAAATATCCCTTTCTTGGTTAAGCTAACCCAAGTGGATTTCAGCCAAGGTCTTTACTGGTCCATGAACTTTCTTTGCAAAGTAGAAAAAGTCACCCCCTCTTAAGTGGATCTGCGCAGGTTTGTGGGCATACAGTTACTTTTGTGTGAATTAAGAACATATTCCCTCCCCTTTCTGACAACCTTGTGCCAGGATGTGTAGTTTGGTAGTAGAACATCAGCCAGACTTCAGCCCCACTTCCTTCTTTGGTGAATACCCTTGTGCAGTGAACAACCTGTACAATAATATGTGGTGACTCTGGGCTTAGATCCTTTTAAGAGATTCCTAAGAAAGACAGTTCTCCATTTATTGTCCATCTTCCTTTTGCAAGAGAAGAGAGAACTTTTAAATGATGTGTCATCTATTCTTGGGAAAGTATGCTGCACATAGATTCCCAATACATGAATTCCCAAGAAAATAACTAAGAAACATTATGCTCTCACACTCTTAGAATATCCTCACTTATCTGCGATGTTTCAAATCAATAGTATAGTTATTTATAAGCAATTCCCACTGATCTTAATGAGTTTAATGAATAAAGAATGAGCATAATATGTGAGCTTAACTTCACCAAGAAATAATTTCTTGTACAAAAGAAGTTTGATATTAAACTATCACCAAATATAATATAATTAAATAACATTAATTCTCTTAGGTATAATGCAATTGTCTGTGCTATGCATAGATAAGAAGCTGAAAGCAAATCTCTGGTATGCCTTTGAGAAAAATTTGTGTAACTTTAAAAATAACTCAGAGAAAAACAGGGTCAGCACTGAGAGGGTTTTCTAAGATATAGGAATTATTTTCATTACTTACTGGGCCAGTGTCTAACTTAATGGTCATGATTCGTAGGATGAAGTTAGAGGGGAGAAGTTGAAAAAATATTGACCCTGGCTTTTTCTTTGTTCTGTGTTGGAAGGAGGGAAGAAAAATTGCACTGTTTGTGTGGACACAAGGTCTGTGTGCTAAGTGATGGCACCTTCTCTTTTATGCATCCCTGCCAGGGAGCCTGAACAAGATTGTGGTAGGTTGAATAGGAGCCCTCCAAGATGTCTACATCCTGATTCCAAGAACCTGTGAATATGTTACCTTGCATGGCAAAAGGGATTTTTCAGATATGATTATGTATGGATTTTGAGATGGAGAGATGATCTTGGATTATCCAGTGGGCCTGGTGTAATTGGAAGGGTCTTTATAAGAGGGAGGCAGGAGGATCAGTCAGAGAAGGGTATGTGAAGTGGAAGCAAAAATTGGAGTGATATGGCTCCAAATGCCAGCAGCCTCTGAAGGTTGGAAGAAGCAAGGAAAGGATTTTCACCCAAATCTGCCAGAAGTAACCATACTTGCTGACACCTTGATTTTTAGCCTCCCATGACTTTTGACTACAAGAACTTTAAGAGGAGAAATTTTAAATCACTGAGTTTGTGATAATTTTTCACAGCAGCCATAGGAAACATTAGAGGAACAAAGATGAGGGCTTTTAGAGGATTCAGCTAGGGAGGGTGAGTGTGCATTCATAACATCCTTGGGTCATTTCACTAGTATGGGAGTCAGCCAACTATAGCCCATGGGTCAAATGCAGCCTGCCACCTATTTTTGTACAGCCCATGAGCTAAGAATAGTTTTTACATTTTTTATTGGTTAAATAATTAAAAGAAGGATAATATTTTGTGACACGTGAAAATGATATTAAAGCCAAAATTTAGTGTCTGTAGTCAATGACTTATTGGAATGCAGCCACATTCATTCATGTACTTATTGTCTGTGACTGTCTTCACCCTATAGTGGCAGAGTTGGGTAATTGTGACAAAGCTCGGATGGCTTATAAAGCTTAACATATTTATTATTTGGCCTTTTATAGAAAAGGTTTGCTGATCCCTGTTCTAGAGTCAGGACATCAGCTTTGAGTATGGGGTCCTAATGTTTTGCTGGGTCTTTCATGAGACTGAGTTTATCCTCACCCACACTGCCCACCATGTTCAGTTGATCAAATCTTACATGGCCCTTAATACTTCTTTGACTCAAACAATGCCTTCACTATGTTTGCCATGTTGAGAGCTTACCATGTTCCATACACTGCTAAATTTTGAAGATACAACAATGAGTAAGATATGACTTATTCTCTGAAGGACCCCCCCACTCCAAAACAACAACAACAACAACAATAACAACAACAACAACAAATCCTGAGAGAGGGGCAAGATGGGACAGGAATCCACCAAATCCTAGAGGAGAACATTGGCAGTAACCTCTACAACATCAGCCACAGCAACTTCTTTCAAAACATGCCTCCAAAGGCATGGGAAACAAAAGCAAAAATGAACTTTTGGTACTTCCTCAAGATAAAAAGCTTCTACACAACAAAGTAAACAGTCAACAAGACAAAAAGGGACCCCACAGAATGGGAGAAGATATTTGCAAATGACACTATAGACAAAGGGCTGATATCCAAGATCTATAAAGAATTCTCAAACTCAACACCCAAAAAACAGATAATCAGGTCACAAACTGGGCAGAAGACAGATAGTTTTCCAAAGAAGACATACAAATGGCTAACAGACAGATGAAAAACTGTTCATCATCAATAGCCATCAGGGAAATTAAAATCAAAACCACATTGAGATACCACCTTACACTAGTTAGATGGCAAAAATCGGCAAGGCAAGAAACAACAAATGTTGGAAAAGTTATGGATAAAGGGGAACCCTCTTACACTGTTGGTGGGAATGTAAATTGGTGCAGCCACTTTGGAAAACAGTGTGGAGGTTCCTAAAAAAAATTAAGAAGAGATCTCCCCCATGACCCAGCAAGTGCACTATTTACCCCAAAGATACAGATTTAGTAAAAGAAGGGCCATAAGCACCCCAATGTTCATAGAAGCAATGTCCACAATAGCCAAAAGGTGGAAAGAGCCAAGATACCCTTCAACAGACAAATGGATAAAGAAGATGTGGTCCATATACACAATGGAATACTACTCAGCCATCAGAAAGGATGAATACCCAACTTTTGGGTCAACATGGATGGGACTGGAGGAGATTATGCTAAGTGAAATAAGTCAAACAGAGGAAGTCAATTATCATACAGTTTCACTTATTTGTGGAACATAAGGAATAGCATGGAGGACATTAGGAGAAGGGAAAAATGAAGGGGGAAAAATTAGAGTGGGAGATGAACCATGAAAGACTATGGACTCTAGGAACAGAGGGTTTTAGAAGGGAGGGGGTTTGGGGGATGGGTGAGCCTGGTGATGGGTATTAAGGAGGGTACAGATTGTGTGGAGCACTGGGTATTATATGCAAACAATGGATCATGGAACACTACATCAAAAACTAATGATATACTGTATGGTAACTAACATAACACAATAAAAACAAAACAAAACAAAACAAAACAAAACAACAAATCCTATTATATATTAAGTGCATTCAATCACTATTAATACTCCTGACAGCCATCTGAAGTAAATATTACTAGATCAGTTTTCCAGATGACAAACCTGAGGTTCGGAGATGCTAAATAACTTATCCCTAGTTTCTTAAACAATTCTATTTAATGCCTAAGCCTACTCTCTCTCTACATGACATTGTGTTCCCAGAGTCACCTAGTCCTGTCCTCATTCTTCCCATCTTTTCCTATAAACTGGAAGCTATTGTGACTTCTGCCCTCAATAACCATAGTTCAAAATCTCTACCTTTTTATGGCAGTTATACTTTTCAGGCAATTAGAAAAGTTTGGGAAGCCTCCCCCAGAGTTTTGTTATTAAAATGTCATAAAAGCCAACAAATTAAGATGTTGAAAGAAAATACTAGATTGAAACTTGAAGCAAAATTGTAGGCACGGTGGCTTTAAAACCCTACTGGGTGAAGCAATGAACAATGGGGCAGATTGATGTTAGCCAACGTGTCTTGAGACCCATCAAGCAGAGATGTGCCTACAATTTTGACTTTCTTTTTATACCTCCTTTGGTGTTAGCCACTTGAAAGATCATCTGTGTATTGTGGAGAGGACAGTGAACTATGTATTAGTCATTTTGGTTCCATCTCCAGACATAGGTGGTAATAACAAATGCTTGCCACCTTCCAGTGTCCAAGTATGGAGCCAGAGATATTAGAAAGAATGAAGGACTAAAGGTCAGTTTAGGTACCATGAAAGGAAATCAGCTTTTTGACTTATTTTTGACCCAAGTGTTTTGTCTATCCTCCCTCATAGGATTATGGTGAGCATCTAATGAAAGAATGCATATGATATATTTTATGTCAGAAGGTGCTATACCAGTATAAGACCTAGTATTAGATTATACCAAATAGGGTATGTTCTTATTTTCAGCAACATTTTTTGGGTACCATCCATGTTTGCAGCTCTGTCATGTGGATTCGTAGAGAACTATTAAGAAGCATTGGCAGCTACTACAAATTCTTTCTTATTAGTGTTTTCTTGTGTGGCAGAGAAATAATATTTTATGTCACTTTGACCTGACTTCACTGCTGCTGACTGCGGTTTATACATTTCTGAAATGTAATCTAGTAAAGGGAAAAGTAGACATTTTTCTTCCTGGAAAGTCCTGTAGGTTTGCCACATTGCTCTGGGCAACAGTGGTTGAATTTCCAAATTCCTATCAATGAGGGAGCAGCATATTCTTGGTGAGAGGAGGGGAACCAGGGGGAAGAAGTCTCTGTCAATAATATGTAAGAAAAGAGACTAAAAAAGATTTCAAATCTGGAAGTCTTTCACTACAATCCTGCTAATTTGAACCTGACCTGGAGTATTAGAAGGATTGTGTTTACAGAGATTGCTTTAGTAACCCAGCTTTGAATCCCAGCAAATAAGATTATCCACCCAAAGTGGCAGCATCTGGCTTGACCCAGGAATTGAGGCATATAAAAATAGTTATGAGGAAGTTTTAAAGAAGAAAACAGATGTAGTTTTAAAATTGGGATGGGATCTATTTGGTCAATGACTGTTTATATGGGTATGGTCAAATCAGACATGCTTGAAAGATTTGTTTTTTATAATTCACCACAACTTATTACAAATGGCAGGGTTGCACTAGTATGGGTATGGCTTGCTTTAAGGAAATCCAGTATTTTTAACTCCACAAGTTTATAAACAGGTGAACTAAGGGATGAATATTGTAAAAGGGTTCATTTTTGGGGTTTTCTTCCAGAATATTTAAAAGATGACTTGATTTACAAGTATGGTTTGCTCATGAGTTTACAGAAACACATCTGAGAGAAATATAAATGCACACATATATGCTCAACTGGGTTTAAATTCTTCATTAAGGTAGGTAGGAGCTACAGTATGTCTCAGGATGACTACACCTGCGGTAGGCTTGTTGTTACTGCAAATAGCCAGTTCACCTCTCACTTAACAATTGAGAGCTCCTTATTGTTGAGAAAGGCAGTCTGCCATGGGCTCTGTACTTTTTTGGTGGACATGCCCAGGATGCAAAGCTTTGACTATTCTTCACCTGGACTGTTTCTTAGGGTTATGTTTACTATGAACGGAATTGGGGGGTACAGTAATGTCTCTCTTTGGGATAAAGAACAGGTTAGCTTACTGCTTACCAGAAAACAGTATGCGCCTTAAGCTCAGTGTTCCTTATGCAATGCGTTATAAACCCATTGTGTGCACAGCATCCATCTGGGCTAACAGCATTACTTCAATGGGACATTGGGGCAAGGGGGTCTGGCACACATGCTGATGCTCATGCTACTTGCTATATTTACGTGCTATAAATAATAACAGTCTTTTGCCTCTGGCCTAGGAGTTTCATGTCTTCTTCTAGCACCCATGAAATAGTAACCAGCTAACTTATTGGCTTGTGTTCAGGGTAAAATCAAATCCCAGACCTGAAAATAATTTCAATTTGATTGTGTTGAGTCTCATTCTGTGGATTTGAGGTTATCTGGGCACTTTGTTGACTTGACATCAAAGGCATCTATGACTTTGTTTTCCCATCTTTTATTTGTCTAGTACTGCACACTAAAATAGTTACTATTTTCTTGTCATAGGTCTAAGCTATAGTAGCTGGTGTTTGGCTAGATTTTTGTTATCGTTGTTTTCCCTTACATTTAGAAAGGGGAATCTTTGGTACTATTGAATTGAGATTTTCTCCTCCAAGTGCAACTCCACATTATACAAGAAAGGGAGAAACTAATATTATTAAGGAATCTCTACATTGGGAACAGAGGTTTTATGTACAATTTACGAATTGACTATATATATAAGATGTATATTTTAAAGGTATTGTAAAAATTCTCCATGTGTTGTTACCTGTGTATGAAGTGCATTACTAAGAAGTATCTACCTGGACCACATGATAGATTTGCTTTGTGTTCTGAGAATTAGAATTCTGGGTCCAGGAATAGGTTTCTCTTTTGCTGAGTTGGGGTCAAGTGCCTTATTTCTTAGGTGAATTTCAGAACATTTGGGAAATGAAAGATACTACCTTTGGGATAGAATTTATGCTTGGGTGTTTGTATAGGTGACTTTGGATTTGATTTGTTGCATGTTTGTGAGTGGACATGGCGTGATCTGGATTTCTTTTAAGGGAACATAGAGAAATGATCCAAATGAATGCCATGTCCTTCAAATTACCACATTGTGAATCTACATGTTATTCCTAAGCTATTGCCAATATTATGACTTAAACATTTCTATACTTCCTTTTATGGGGGAGGGAGTATTCAGAGTCTGAGGTCCAGTGGTGATAAACCTTTGTGCTTTTTTCCCAATTGCCAAAAATCATTTAGAGGCAATTAAAAGGTTAAAGTAGGTGATCAAATGGTATAAAAACACTAAGACATATAATGTAACAAAATTGATTTGCAGATAGAACCCAAAAGCCATTGCCAAATGAACTTCCAGAAATCCTTTAGATGATGTCAGTTTCTCAGAACTAAGTGATGGCTTCCCAAAGTGTCAAGTATGAAGGGTCTAATAAATATGTCTGTATTATTCAGCTTGGGCTTCTAAAACAAAATGTCATGTACTGGATGGCTTAAACAAGAGACAGTCTTAAAGTTCTGGGCATTGGAAAGTCTAAAATCTGGGTGTTAACTGATTTGGTTCCAAGCGAGGTTCCTCTTCCTGACTTGTAGATGTCATCTTGTCACCTTGTGTCCTCACACGACAGAGAGACAGGGAGACAGAGAGACAGAGAGACAGAGAGATAGATGTCTCTTCCTCATCCTATCAGCGTACCACTTCCATTACTGGGGATTTATTCTTGCGACCTCATTTAAACCTCATTACTTTCTAAATGTCCTACCTCCTGTTACCATCACATTGAGAGGTAAGGCTTCAACATATAAATTTTAGGGGAACACAAGCATTCAGTTCACAACAGTATTCATCCTGTTACATTTAGGTTCATGGCTGAACCATACTGGCATGTCGATATCACTCTGAACCTGTGTGGCATGGTGGAGGAGTATATGCTTCATGACCAAGTGTACGGCCCATTAGAATTTATCCCATCTAATGCCTGGGTGGCTCAGTTGGTTGGACGACTGTCTTCGGCTCAGGTCATGATCCCGGAGTTCCGGGATTGAGTCCCGCATCGGGCTCCCAGCTCCATGGGGAGTCTGCTTCTCCCTCTGACCTTCTCCTTGCTCATGCTCTCTCTCACTGCCTCTTTCTCAAATAAATAAATAAAATCTTAAAAAAAAAGAATTTATCCCATCTAATTCATCTTTATTCAATTCATTGCTGTAAGCTCTGTGAAAAGCCAAGTTCTTCAATACAAGTGAGGCTTTTTATTGTCTGGTGATGTGCTGGTTTCAAAATTCTGCCATGATTCTGGAGACAAGGCCTTTCCCCTACTCTCATGATTATAGAACAGGTGCAGGGTACTTGGATATCCTTTGGTCCACTGTTTTCCAAATTTCAGCCATTTTGTGTCACAATTTTATAATACACATATATCAACTGTGTCATTATTAACTTATTTTCTTGAAAGTAACTCACTTGGAAAAACTATAAATTTATTTATAAAGGAGACTGTTTTGCCACTATAGTTGAAAACCCATGTGACAGAAATATAAGATAATCATAAAATAAATACTCTGAAAGTGAAATAGTGTTATTAATTCTAACTAGATACTGATTCTCTGAACCTGAGTTCTAGGTTTTGTTTGTTAACAAGAGAGATTAGCAAGTACTGAAGAAATATTAAAAACATATTAAGCCTGTGAAGTGTTATTGCACCTGAATTTGTTTTTGCCTTGTATCTACACCCTTGAAAATCCCCTCCCACACTGAGTCTGGTTTTGGCCATGTCATTTGCTTTGGCCATCAGACAACAGCAAATGTCATGCTACCAGTGACTTGAAAAGTACTTGCACATCAGGGCTTTCCCTCTCTTGTTATTCTTGGAAATTTTGACCAGCAAATGAACAAGCCTAGGCTAGACTAATGGATGATGAGAGTGACATGACCCAGTCACCCCATCACTGCAGCCAATAGTGGACTAATGACCAGGTTAATGACTGGGTGTGTGATCAGCTAACCCTAGTCAATCTGCTGGCTCCAACTGCAATAGTGGGCTCAGGCCAGGTTAGCTGATCCTGGCCTAGATCAGCAGAACCAGTAGACCCATAGGTCTGAGAGCACTAATAAATGATTGTGCCACTCAAACATTTTAGGGTGGTTTGTTATTGAGCAAAAATGAACATAGATTCCAAAGTAAGATTCGGACCATGCAACTGATAGAACAAAATTTTCCAGTACAGTTTTTTCAGTGTTGAATTTGAATTCAGCCATCTGGTCTTACAACTAATGATGTACATCCCACACTTCAAGAAACTCTGATTCAGTCTAAGTTTCACCTTTTAGGTTTAGCAGCTGAAGGTTGGGAGGGATGACATGACTATACCTAGACTTCATATTTAGCTAGTGACAAAGATGATACTAGAGTTCAGGTCTCATGTGTGCAGTCTGTTTCCAGAGCAATTTGCTGCCTTCTTCAAGGTTGGTGTTTTTAATCATAAAAAATGATGAGTAAGGTTTTAGGGAGACATTGTATCATCAGCTTATTTTATCCTCTCATGAAAGTAGAAGAATTCAAGTTAACCCACAGAATTGAGAAAAGTCATTAAAATTTTTTTTTTGGATTATCTGTGCTCTGGATTGAATTGTACCCCCTTCAGCCCCAAAGATATATTGAAATCCTAACTCCCAGTACCGACGAATGTGAAATTATCTGGAAACAGTCTTTGCAGATGTAGTCAGGTTAAGATGAGGCCATGCTAGGTTAGAGGAGGCCCTAAATACAATGAATAGTGTCCTCATAGGAGAGAGAGATTTTTCACACAGAGACACCCAGAGGGAAGATAGCCATATGATGATAGAAGTAGAGATTAGGATTATGCTGCCACAAATCAAGCAATGCCAAGGATTACTGGGAACCACCAAAAACTAGTAAGAGGCAAGAAAGGATTCTTCCCTTGAGCTTTGAGGAGAATATGGCCCAACATTGATTGTCAACTTCTAGCCTTTGCAACTATCAAAGAATAAGTTTCTATTGTCTCAAGCCACACAGTTTGTGGGACTTTGCTATAATAGCACCGGGAAACCAAGGCATCTTGCTTGTTCACTTCTGTTGGCAATAATATTCCACCTATGTTATACCTAAATGAAATGCAAAGTAGAGAAACTGATAGAATAAGAAGGCCAGGGATTAAAAAACAACTTCATCCATCCCCTAAAAATAAGCCACTGAACAGAAACACCTGTATAGCTAACCAGGAGCTGCGTTTGTGTAGATGACAGTCATACAGCCTGGTCTCACATTTCTTTCCTAAACAAAGGAGGTACCAACACCGCCACCTTTTCCCCTTTGGGCTGCTCTGGCTTAGGCCTGGGGCAACAGAGCAAGTCTACCAGGAAGGATATTCTTCAGAGTTGGTAAAAATGTAGAAATTGGGTCTTCATGGGGAAGTTAATATTCACCAAATTATTCTTTGTAAATTCATTTTTAAAAATTTTTTAAATTTTTTATAAACATATAATGTATTTTTATCCTCAGGGGTACATGTCTGTGAATCACCAGGTTTACACACTTCACAGCACTCACCATAGCACATACCCTCCCCAATGTCCATTACCCCACCCCCCTCTCCCGAACCCCTCCCCCCAGCAACACTCAGTTTGTTTTGTGAGATTAAGAGTCACTTATGATTTGTCTCCCTCCTGATCCCATCTTGTTTCTTTTCTTCTTTTCCTACCCCCCCGAGCCCCCCACGTTGCATCTCCACTTCCTCATATCAGGGAGGTCATATGATAGTTGTCTTTCTCTGATTGACTTATTTCACTAAGCATGATACCCTCTAATTCCATCCACGTCATTGCAAATGGCAAGATTTCATTTCTTTTGATGGCTGCATAGTATTCCATTGTGTATATATACCACATCTTCTCTATCCATTCATCTGTTGATGGACATCTAGGTTCTTTCCATATTTTGGCTATTGTAGACATTGCTGCTATAAGCATTCGGGTGCATGTGCACCTTCGGATCACTAAGTTTGTATCTTTAGGGTAAATACCCAGTAGTGCAATTGCTGGGTCATAGGGTAGTTCTATTTTCAACTTTTTGAGGAACCTCCATGCTGTTTTCCAGAGTGGTTGCACCAGCTTTCATTCCCACCGACAGTGTAGGAGGGCTCCCCTTTCTCCGCATCCTCGCCAGCATCTGTCATTTCCTGACTTGTTAATTTTAGCCATTCTGACTGGTGTGAGGTGATATCTCATTGTGGTTTTCTTTTTTTTTTTTTTTTAATTTTTTTATTTATTTGACAGACAGAGATCACAAGTAGGCAGAGAGGCAGGCAGAGAGAGGAGGAAGCAGGCTCCCCACCAAGCAGAGAGCCCTATATGGGGCTCGATCCCAGGACTCTGGGATCATGACCTGAGCCGAAGGCAGAGGCTTTAACCCACTGAGCCACCCAGGCGCCCCCTCATTGTGGTTTTGATTTGTATTTCCCTGATGCCGAGTGATGTGGAGCACTTTTTCATGTGTCTGTTGGCCATCTGGATGTCTTCTTTGCAGAAATGTCTGTTCATGTCCTCTGCCCATTTCTTGATTGGATTATTTGTTCTTTGGGTGTTGAGTTTGATAAGTTCTTTATAGATTTTGGACACTAGCCCTTTATCT
>PISX010019962.1:0-36904 GCA_004024625.1 Mellivora capensis
CATCCATTTCCTCTAGGTTGCTTAACTTATTGGCATATAACTGTTGATAATAGCTTCTGATGATTGTTTCTACTTCCTTGGTGTTAGTTGTGATCTCTCCCTTTTCATTCATAATTTTATTAATTTGAGCTTTCTCTCTTTTCTTTTGGATTAGTGTGGCCTATGGTTTATCGATCTTATTGATCCTTTCAAAAAACCAACTTCTAGTTTAATTGATACGTTCTACTGTATCTCTAGTTTCTACCTCATTCATCTCTGCTCTAACCTTGATTATATCCCTTCTTGTGCATGGAGCTGGTTTAATTTGTTGTTGTTTCTCCAGTTCTTTAAGGTGTAGAGACAGCTGTTGTATTCTGGATTTTTCCATTTTTTTGAGGGAGGCTTGGATGGCTATGTATTTCCCCCTTAGGACCGCCTTTGCTGTATCCCATAGGTTTTGGACCGACGTTTCTTCATTCTCACTGGTTTCCATGAATTGTTTAAGTTCTTCTTTGATCTCCTGGTTGATCCACGCATTCTTAAGCAAGGTGGTCTTTAGCTTCCCCTATGATTCTTTGCCTTGTTTCTTAAATTCTATATATCCGTGAGATCATATGATAATTGTCTTTCTTTGATTGACTTATTTCACTCAGCATAATACCTTCTAGTTCTATCCATGTCATTGCAAATGACAAGATTGCATTTTTTTGATAGCGGCGGAATATTCCATTGCATATATATACCAGTTCTTTTTAAAATTTTATTAACATATAATGTATTATTTGCTTCAGGGGTACGGGTCTGTGAGCCATCAGGTTTACACAATTAACAGCTCTCACCATAGCACATACCCTCCCCAGTGTCCATAACCCAGCCACCCTATCCCTTTCCCACACCTTCCAGCAACCCTCAGTTTGTTTCCTGAGATTAAAAGTCTCTTATGGTTTGTGTCCCTCCCTGGTCCCATCTTGTTTCATTTTTTTTTCTTCCTTCCCCCCACAACTCCCCACACTGCCTCTCAAATTCCTTACATCAGATAGATCATATGATAATTGTCTTTCTCTGTTGACTTATTTTGCTTACCATAATACCCTCTAGTTCCTTCCACATAATTACAAATGGCAAGATTTCAACTTTTTATGGCTGCATAGTATTCCATCGTATGTATATACCAGAGCTACTTTATCCATCTGTCTGTGGATGGACATCTAGGTTCTTTCCATAGTTTTGCTATTGTAGACATTGCTGCTATAAACATTCAGGTGTATGTGCCCATTCAGATCACTACATTTGTATCTTTAGGGTAAATACCCAGTAGTGCAATTGCTGGGTCATAGGGTAGTTCTATTTTCAAATTTTTGAGAAACCTCCATACTCTGTTTTACAGAGTGGCTGCACCAACTTGCATTCCCACCAACAGTGTGGGAGGGTTCCCCTTTCTTCACATCCTCAACAGCATCAGTCATTTCCTGACTTGTTAATTTTAGCCATTCTGACTGGTGTGAGGTGGTATCTCATTGTGGTTTTGATTTGAATTTCCCTGATGCCGAGTGAGGTTGAGCACTTTTTCCTGTGCTTGTTGGCCACTTGGATGTCTTCTTTGCAGAAATGTCTGTTCATGTCCTCTGCCCATTTCTTGATTGGATTATTTGTTCTTTGGGTGTAGAGTTTGATAAGTTCTTTATAGATTTTTGGATACTAGCCCTTCATATGATATGTCGTTTGCAAATATCTTCTCCCATCCTGTCAATTGTCTTTTGATTTTGTTGACTGTTTCCTTTGCTCTGCAAAATATTTTGATCCTGATGAAGTCCCAATAGTTCATTTTTACCCTTGCTTCCCTTGACTTTGGCGATGTTTCTATGAAGAAGTTGCTGTGGCTGAGGATAAAGAGATTGCTGCCTGTGTTCTCCTTAAGGATTTTGATGGATTCCTGTCTCACATTGAGGTCTTTCATCAATTTTGAGTCTATTTTCATGTGTGGTCTAAGGAAGTGGACCAGTTTCATTCTTCTGCATGTGGCTGTCCAATTTTCTCAACACTATTTGTTGGAGACTGTTCCCCATCCCCCCACTGGACATTCTTTCCTGCTTTGTCCAAGATCAGCTGACTGTAGAGTTGAGCATCTATTTCTGGGCTTTCTGTTCTCTTCCATTGATCTATGTGTCTGTTTTTGTGCCAGTACCACACTGTCTTGATGATTACAGCTTTGTAATAGAGCTTGAAGTCTGGAATAGTGATAGTTCCAACTTTGGTTGTCTTTTCAACATTCCTCTGGCTATTCAGGGTCTTTTCTGGATCCACATAAATTTTAGGATTATTTGTTCCATTTCTTTGAAAAGAAATTGATGGTATTTTGATAGGGATTGTATTAAATGACTAGATTGCTTTATATAGGATAGATATTTTCACAATATTTGTTCTTCTAATCTATGAGGATGGAATGTTTTTCCATTTCTTTGTATCTTCCTCAATTTCTTTCATGAGTATTTTATAGTTTTCTGAGTACAGATTCTTTGCCTCTTTGGTTAGGCTTATTTATAGGTATCTTATGGTTTTTGGGTGCAATTATAAATGAGATCCACCAAATAATACTTTTAATGCAAATAAATGCAAGTAATGCAAATAATTTTCATGTAAATAAATGTTAATGAAAATAAATGTTCATTGGTGTACTATTCACTATAAACAATGTACTACTCTGACATTCAAAGCTTTCAAACCATGGTTGAAACTTTGCAGCCTTATCTTCTCCCATTTATTATTCCTTTCTCCATGCTTCAGTCAAATAGAGCACATACTTCCAGATAATGCTACATATTTAATTGTGGTTAAATATACATAACTTAAAATTTACTATTTTAAACATGTTTGAATGTACAATTCAGTGCCATTAAGTATATTCACAGTGTAGTATAATCATCATGACTATCCATTTCTAGAAATTTTTCATCATCCAAATGGAAACTCCTTACTCATTAAACAGTAACTCCCACATTCCTCCCCTGCCCCCAGGCTCTGGCAACTAACATTCTGCATTTTGTCTCTATAAATTTTACTATTTTATGTACCTTATATAAGCAGAATCATACAAGATTTGTCTTTTTGTGTGTGGATGATTTTACTTAGTATGATGTCTTCAGAGTCCTTCCATATTCTAACATGTGTTAGAATTTTTTTCTCTTCTAGGTCTGAATAATATCCCATTGTGTGTGTGTGTGTGTGTGTGTGTGTGTCTTCAGTGATTCTGTTTTTCATTTTTATAAACTACCCTCGTATTTTCATTTTAAGTCTACTTAATATGTACAAATATAAATTGTATTTCTTTAGTAGAATACTCATATAATTATTATAACTGAAACACAGATAAGAGAGAAAAAAGATATAACATTTACTATGATTCAGATTAAACTTACTGCTGTATTATAGGGAATAAGGTTGCTTTGCTTAAAATCCTGGGTTTACTAAGAGAAAGAAATATTTGTGTTTTCATTGATCCATAGAATCAATTTAAGTCCTATCAAAATTACAGCTTTTTTTATAGAACTTGACAAGTAGATTCTAAAATTTATATGGAAATAAGAGGGTCCAGAATACCTAAAATGATTCTCAAAAAAGAAAAACAATTTGGAAGGACTCAACCTATTCTATTTCAAAACTTACTACACAGCTACAGTAATAAATATAGTGTGATAGTGGCATAGGGTAGACATAAAACTCAATGAAGTCAAATTGAAATTCCAGAAATACATCCCTATATCTATGTTCAATTACCTTTTTTATAAGATTGCTGAGATAGTTTGATGGGACCACAGTGAACTTGTTGTCAAATGGCTCTAGGACCACCTGATATCCACATGAAAGAAAAATGAAATTGGAATTCTTTCTTATGCCATCTACAGTTTCTCAAAATAGATTATAATAGGCCTAAATTTAAGACATAAAACAGTGAGACTCTTAGAAAAATTCCAGGAGTAAGTCTTGGTGACCTTAGGTTATGCAATAGGTTCTTAGATATGAGAGTGTAACAACAGTAATAACAAAGGAAAAAGAAGAAGGAGGAGGAGGAGGAGAAGAGAGGATGGGAAGGGGAGGAGAAGGAAGGAAGGAAGGAAGAGAAAGGAGGAATAATTGGATTGCATCAAAATAAAAAACTTGCAAATTGTAACTGCAAATTATAACATTAAGAGAGTGAAAAGACAATCAACAGAAATATTTGCAGATCATAAATAGGATAAAACTAACCAGAATTCATTTGGAAGTCTTCCAACTCATAATAAAAAGACAAATAACCCAACCAGAAATTTTGAATAGACATTTCTCTGAAGTCATTAAACCAATGACCTATACAGATAAGAATATATGTTCAACATCAATATTCATAGGAAAATGTAAATGAAAGCCACAGTGAAATACTTCCACACATCAATTAATTTTGCTTTTGTAAAAAAAAAAATAGATGATATCAAGTGTTGATGAGATTGTGCTGAAATTGGAACTCTCTTTCAATGCTAATAGGAATGTAAAATGGCGGAGGTATTTTGGAAAACAGTGTGGCATTTCCTCAAATTGTGAAACTTACAGTTACTATAGGAGCCAGTCATTTCTCTCCTCTCTCTCTCTCACTCTCTCTCTCTCACACACACACACACACACACACACACACACGCCAAAACAAAAACCACAAGAATGGTTAAGTCTAGCTGCTTTACATAGGGTGATTAAAGAGGTTTCTCAGGAGCTATTATTTGAGCTAATGACAAAAAAAAGAAAGTGAGAAAACAACACTGAGGGCAGAGTGTTGCAGGCAGTTTAGTACAATTGTATGACTCATGATTGTATGCCTTCTAAAAATTATTTATATGAAAAGCAGATATACAGTACTTTGCTAATATGAAATAACTTAATCCATAGCAAACCAACTAATAAATACTCTTCACCAAACCAATGGATATATACTATTATTTTTCATTTTTCTATTTTCACTCTGGATATTGTAGTACCAGGGGTTAACTAACTTTTTATTTTTTTAGGGATTTTGTTTATTTATTTGTCAGAGAGAGGGCACACACAAGCAGGGGGAGCAGCAGGCTCCCCACTAAGTATGGAGCCTGATGCAAGAATCCAGCCCAGGATCCCGAGATCATGATCCAAGCAGATGCAAAACTAATTGAGCCACCCGAGCATCCTTAGGGTTAACTAAATTTTCCAAAAGTTACATAGTTTGCGCAGATTATTTCCAAAGTGCATCATAGCAAAAAGGAGTATGGTGCTCTGGTGTAACTGACCACTGCCATTCGCTGAAAATTTACTGACCAGTTAAATAAATACGATATGAAGAAAAGAGGTTCTCAGCATTTCTGACACCTCCAACTATGACATTACTAAAGGGATATTATTATTAATATGTATAAGATAGGGAAATTTTGCAAGCCTTGTGTTTACTGATACATAGCAATATGCTTATTTTGCAAAAATGTCTAATAAAAACAATATGGAGGTATTTGAAGAGTGAATTAAGAAGCCCTTGTATAATAACATCTCTTTAAAGAAACAAGTGCCACTGTATATACTGCCAAATGCCTGAAGCATGAACCTTGCTACAAAAGACATTTACTTTCAGGAGTCAGGTGGAAAACATTACCCTTTCATTTTCCAGGTAGCTATAAGGGTAACCAGTCCTTGAAAATGAACATGGAGCAGAATATATGCAAGAGGTGGAAGTGAACAAAAGGACAATTCCAGTTTCCAAAGAACAAATTTATTTCCTTGAAAAAGTTGCAAGTGCATATGCTAGTTTTAAATGCAAGTTAAAATCTTATAAATGGCAATATCATCATCTAGTAGTATTTTTCTGACAGCATGTCCCATATAAATAAAAGGTATGGAAAGGGTAATAAAGAACAAGGATTGATATTGAAAATAATTGAGTTTATTTGGAATAATGGAAGATTTCACAAAACATTAGTGACAGAAAAGGGAGGACAGCAGTT
Organism: Mellivora capensis; assembly: GCA_004024625.1. Taxonomy (NCBI): domain Eukaryota; kingdom Metazoa; phylum Chordata; class Mammalia; order Carnivora; family Mustelidae; genus Mellivora; species Mellivora capensis. The sequence continues at coordinate 5,973 of PISX010019962.1, forward strand.
GAAGAGTTTGCAATCTATGAAAATAAAAAAAGGAAAAATATTTGAAAAGTTTTGTCTTAAAGAATATAAAAATATCAGAACTAGAAGAAATGGTTTCTATAAATGACAGAGCCGTGATAAATGTTTATAATGTATAATATACATTATATATATAATGTATATTATATTTATAATTTATGTAAAAAATATTTACATAAAAAATGTAAATATTTATTTATTTCTAATTATTAAATAATTAGAAATTAGTGACTCTATGGATACCAAAATACCCTGTGCAGAGCCCGCTTAAGATTCTTTCCCTCCCTCTCTCACCGTCCTCTGTCTCTCTCTAAAAAATAAAAAATACAAAGTAAATTGAAAGATGATCTTTAGATAGAGGTGAAGGTATTCAAATATATATATATTCAAATATACATGAATATTAATGATAACACTATTAAAATTGCTTGATTCTTTACACTTTAGTATCAAAATAGTAGAAGAACAACAAAATTTAAGAAAATCATAAAAAATGCAATGTAATTAATTTTAAAGAAAGTGTTTAGGCTATTATATTTTAGTTAAACAAAGTAATTTTAGAGAAATTTAAAAGATATCATAAAGATAAATAATGATATTTTATTTTTTTATTATTATTTATTTGACACAGATTGAGAGAGATCACAAGTAGGTAGGCAGAGAGAGAGGAGGAAGCAGGCTCAGAGAGGCTGATGTGGGGCTCGATCCCAGGATGCTGAGATCATGACCTGAGCGGAAGGCAGAGGTTTAACCCACTGAGTCACCAGGTACCCGATAATGACATTTTAAGGAAAAATATCTCACTAAAACTTTTTTTAAAAATCAGGAAATAATACTTCTACTATTGTCTTACTGCAAAATTCTTCAGTGTTCTTTTCATTCTTTTTTCTTAAAGTAGAAAATTAAAATTTAGAATTTGGAATTTGAGATCTTTCTTGTAATATAATCATTGTATGCTACAAATTTTTAAAAGCTTTTATAAATTAAAATTGTTAAAGCACTTATTTCTTCCCACAAACCCTACTTTTTCTCACCTCATCTTCAAAAATCTTATATAGATAATAAATCTCATGTATTTTTGTCTTGTAGTTTATTTTACAAAAATAAGTCAAAAATCCTTTTTTCCTTTACATCCTTTTTCTTCTTATATGAAAGGTAACATCCTATAGATTCTCTATTGCCCTTACACCTCCTCTCCTTTTTTTTATTCAAGAGTGTACCCTTCTAATAACTCTATGTCAGTTCATAGAGATACCCTCTTTGATAGTGCATGGCATAATTACTCTTCCATGCATGGGCACTTAGCATGTTTCCAATATTTTGCAATTGTGAACAAGACTATAAGACTGCTTAATTTCTGTTCATGGTATTATTTATGGTTAAAGGTGTATCATCAGGGTAGAGTCGTATAAATGGGATTTCTGGGTCAAAAGAAAAGCTCATATTAAGTTTGTTTAGTATTGCCAAATTCTCCGCAATGGTTTTGCCACTTTGGATTTCTTCCAGTGATGTATGAAAGTTATTTTTATCCTAATTGCCCTAATATCTCTATTACAATACTTTTTTTAAAGATTTTATTTATTTATTTGATAGAGATCACAAGCAAGCAGAGAGGCAGGCAGAGAGAGAGGGGGAAGTACACTTCCTGCTGAGCAGAGAGCTCAATGCAGACCTCGATCCCAGGACCCTGGGGTCATGACCTGAGCCGAAGGCAGTGGCTTAACCCACTGAGCCACCCAGGTGCCTCTACAATGTTAAACAGTAGCAGAAATAATAGTCAGCTTTTCTTGATTTTAGTCAAAATGTGTCATGTTTTATATGCATGTAGGTTATTGATTAGCACTAAGGTATCCTTTAAGTCTTATTTTTGGACTTTAAAAATTATGATTGTTTGTTAAAATACTGTTAAAGTAAGTTTAGTACCCATGACAATAATATGTTTTTTCTTTAGATCTATTGATATGTTACATGATATTAATGAAATTCCCAATGTTAAATCAACCTGAAATTATTGGATTTAATCCCACTTGGTCATTATGTATTATTTAATTAATGTGATTTTTTAAAAGATTTTATTTATTTATTTGACAGACAGAGATCACAAGTAGGCAGAGGCAGGCAGAGAGAGAGAGAGGGAGGGAGGCAGGCTCCCTGCTGAGCAGAGAGCCCAGTGCAGGTCTCCATCCCAGGACCCCAGGATCACCACTGGAGCCGAAGGCAGAGGCTTTAACCCACTGAGCCACCCAGGTGCCCCTAATGTGATTTTTAAATAATATCCTATTTAATAATGTTGCAACAAGATTTATTCTTCACCTCGGTTTATCATTTTATGTATTACCTTTATGAGATATAAGGGTCAATGTTTTCTTTGTTTCATAACACAATTAGGATGTTTTTATATTTAAAAATATTTTGGAACAATTTGTAAAGTATTAGTACTCTCTGCCCTTGAAAGTTTGGTTGAATTTCCCAATATAACCATCTACATCTGGTGCTTTTTTGTGGGACAGACCCAATTTTTATCCTATGATTTAGCCATATGGAAATACCTGCAATTGCTTAGTTTTTGATTCACTCTGTTTCCTTGTTTTTCCCCAAGCTTCCCCATTTGCCTGAAATGTTCTTTGCTTGACTAATGCGTGTTACTTAGTATTTAACTCCCATAATACTTGCTTTGTAATGTGTGCTCTGACAGTTCCTTTCCTTCCTCTGAGGTGATCCTCCTATTTATGCTATTTAGCATATTGGACTTGCCTCTACAGTATTATCCTAGTATATGTAAGCCTTTGCTATATTTTTCACCCTTGTTGAATACTTTGTTAGTTCTATGTAATATATTCTGTCTTGTTTTTATTTCCTTCATAGCTAATATAGTGCCTGGTACAGAGTTGATCCTAAATAACTGTCACCAGAATAGGACCCACCTAAATATTTTTAGAAAACAAATTCTTCATTTAACAACCAATACATATTTATAGAAATGATTATTTAGGTATATTCTATCCAAATAAGGCTTATGCTTGCATTTACCAATAAATGGGAAATATTAAGTTTACCTAGTTGGATAAATTTCAGCCAAATTTATAGAGTCCTTGGGGATCTTTAAATACTGTTTTTTATAACATAAATATAACAAAATATAACAAAAATTTTATAACATAAAACTTGATGGAGGTGCGCACCCTAAAGATGTGGTTATAACTGCTACAATGGATAGAAATCCTATGTGTATTAAGTGCCTTAGAGAATGGAAAAAAAAAAGTTTTGAATGAGTGCAAAACCAAAAATTACATAATTAACAACTTGAATCTATAAGCACAGGTTTGTATTAGAGCTCTTACTAATGGGCCATGCCATGTGATAGTCATGGAAATTAGCAGCAAGTATTTCTTTTTACATACCATTAATGGTTCTTGAGGCAGGCTGAGCAAACCCACCAAAGATGTCCAGGCCTGAATCCTCAGAATTAGTATGTTATCTTATTTGGCAAAAGGAACTCTTTAGATATGGTTAAGTTAAGGATCTTGAGATAGGACAATGATATCAGGTAGGCCTGATGAAATTACAAAGGTCCTTTTTGAAGGGAGGCACCAGGTCAGAGAGAGAAAAATGCTGGCTTTCAAGACTGAAGAAAAGGCAGGAGCAAAGGAAGGTAGGTGGTTTGTAGAAGCTGAAGAGAAGGCAAGGAAAAAAAGAAGAAGAAAAGAAAAAAAAATCCCACTGAACTCTCCAGAAGGAATATATCCCTGAGGAATGAACCCATGCTGTCTTCCAACTTCCAAAACCCTAATATAATAACTTTTTGCTGTTTTAAGTCATTAAATTAGGCAATTTGTTACAACAATAACAGGAAACTAAAACAATCCTCTTGAGTGGAAAACAGCTAATTTATCAATACATTTCCAGTTAGCTTTAAAAACTGTAGTATGGTTAGAAGAAAAAAAGGACTTGGTTTACAAAGTGGGTAAACATAAGCTACAAATAAAATGTTAGAATTGTTTTTTATATAGCTGTTTATCTCTAAGTGAGTTAGCCAGGAACAAGGGAAGTATTCACTTGGCATTTTCTTCAACCAAAAAAGAAGCTCTCATATCCTAAATAATCTCCTAAAATCCTTCATATGTCCACCTTGACTTTTTAATGTCATTTTTATAACTATACCTATATTTTTAATGTCCAGACTCAGAACTTCAGTTTCTCTACGTTTGATCATCAAATAACCCCCAACGGGCTAAATTATACAATAGAACCACATGGTTCACAAAGCATAGCTCTTTAGCAATTATTTCTTTAATCAAGTTGATTTAGACATTTTTCTGAATCTTAAAGAATCCTAGATAACTATCAAAACTTAATAGTTATTTAAAGATATATACACAGTTTACAATAAAATAATGGAATTAAATTTAAAAAATAGATTTCTAGAAACAATGTTGTTATGCCCCCCCAAAAATGGGTCTGTGATTAAAGAGTGAGACTGATATGAAGTGAAGGTCAAGCAAAGCTTTATTTCGTGCCAAGCATCAAGAATCAAACTGACTGGCCAGGGCCACGCCTCTTACAGAGAGGGCGACCCTTCTCTGTTTCACAGACTAGCTTTTAAGGGCAAAGGCCATGCTGTCGGGCCTGGCCACGCACAGATGACCAATGAGATTGTAACACACAGAGAAAGCTGCACAGTGACGCTAGGTGACCAATTGAATTACAATTTACCCTAGTAGACATTTGAACCAGCCTATCACTTGGTCAGAATTGGCACCCAAAAGGTGTCCAAAGGGTGGGGCCCATACTCCTTGGTAGCGAAGGAGACAGTATGCAACCCCCCACTGATCGGATGTCTCCACCTGGCCTGACCCACCCTTGTTTCTGGGCTTTGTTACCTGAGGCTGGTTTCCAGGACTTGTTTTTAAGTAAGTCCCCTGGGGGAAAAGGGGCAGGGATAGTTTAAGGCTTCCTTAATGGAATCCACTGGTTAAATAGGTCCTCACAATGTGATTAAGTTTAGATGGAATCATAGCAGTACTGCTTCTAATATAATATCATTCAAAACTGTGATAACATTTATATATCTAAGTATCACACATACAAATATTATCCTCCTCCCTTCCTTTGACAAAACTTCAAAGCAAGAGTAGAAGCAACTTTAAAGATTCCTTAGCAGCACAATTAGCACTTTCAAATTTTCTTCTAATTAATCACTGGGGACCCTTGACTAATCTGGATTTAGCTCCTAATTCAAAAAGTTTTCTTTAAGCTTTGGTACAACTTTAATTTTTAAATAGTTGCTTAGATGCACATAGTTCAACACCACTGAAATTATCTTTGAAAGGGTGAATTCATGTGGACAATTTACCAGGTAAAAAATTCAACACCTATTAAAGTTGTGGTCATATCAATATCCACTTTCTCCGGAGTCATTTTAAAGCTCAAAGTTATAATTAATAATAATCACACATTTTTTTAAAGGATGTAAAAGAACATGTCAATTGATCTTTGATTATTTTTTCTTTCAGAAATATTTTGGGGAAATGTGTAAAATGAGGTATATTTGTGAAAGAGTGCCATTTAAAATATATTTAAAAATTTGTGTTAGTTATTTGTAAAAAAGGTAAGTAGAATCCATATAGAAACATATTCCTGAAAATATAATCTATGTAATTACAAAATGTGATTTAATATATACTTTCCATTATTACACATAGCTGAGTATAATTAGAACAATGCACTTTTGTAATTAAGAACTTTAAAAAAATATTATTAAAATATAATTGATATATGATATTATATTGGTTTCAGGTATACAGCATAGTGATTCAAGGATTTTACACATCCTCGGTGCTTACCACAATTAGTGTAGTCACCCTCTATAACTATACAATACTGGATAATGGAAACCATAGAATACTATTGACTATACTCCCTATGCTATACCTTTCATCTCTAATTTTATTTATTTTATAACTGGAAGTCTGTACCTCTTAATTCCCTTCACCTATTTTACCCATCCTCACACACACCCCTTCCTTCAGGCAACCACCATTTTGTACACTGTAATAAAAAGTCTATTTGTTTGTCTATTCATTTTATTTTTTAAATTCCATATATAAGTACAATAATACAGTATTAGCTTTTCTTTGTCTGACTTATTTCACTTAGCATAATACCCTCTAGGTCCATCCATGTTATCATAAATGGCAAGATCTCATCCTCTTTATGGTTGAGTAATATTGCATTGTAAATATATACTACTTCTTTATCCATTTATCTATTGGTGGACATAAGTTGCTTCCATATTTTGGCTATTGTAAATAATGCTACAATAAACATAGTGTTTTCATCTTTTCACATTAATAGTGTTTTTATTTTCTTTGGGTAAATACCCAATAGTAGAACTACTAGATCATGGTGGTATTTCTATTTTTAACTTTTTGAGGAATCTCCATAGTGTTTTCTATAGTGATTATGCCAATTCACATTCCTACAAATAATGTGCCAGTTCCTACTTTTTTTCCACAACCTCACCAACACTTGTTATTTCTTGTCTTTTTGATTCTGACCATTCTGACAGGTGTGAGGTCATAATTCATTGTGGTTTGATTTGCATTTCCCTGAGGAGCACTGATTTTGAGCATCTTTTCATGTGACTATTGGACATCTATGTCTTCTTTGAAAAACTGTCTATTTAGGACCTCTGCCAATTCTTTAATCAGATTATTCTGGTTTTTTTTTTTTTTTTTTTTTTTGGTTGGGTTATATGACTTCATTATATATTTTTGATATTAATCCCTTATTAGATATATCAACTGTAAATATCTTCTCCCATTCAATAGGATGCTTTCCATTTTGTTGCTCATTTCCTTCACTGTATTAAAGGTTTTTTTTTTACTTTAACGTAATCCCAATAATTTATTTTTGCTTTTGTTTCCCTAAACTTAAAAGGCATATCTAAAAAAATGTTGCTTAGCCTGATGCCTAAGAAATTATTGCCTGTTTTTCTTTTAGGAGTTTTATGGTTTCTTTTAGAAGTTTTATGCATTTAAATTTTTAATTTAAATTAGATTTAAATTTTAAATTAAATAAAATTTAAATTAAATTAAATTAAAATGTAATTTTTAATTTGTTTTTGTGCATGATATGAGAAAGTAGTCTGGTTTCATTCTTTTGCATTAGCTATGCAGTTTTTCCAGCACCATTTATTAAAATGCCTATCTTTTCTACATTGCAAATCATTGCCTCCTTTGTCATAGATTAATTGATCACATAAGTGTGGGCATGGGTATATTTCTGGGCTTTCCATTCTGTTCCATTGATCTATGTGTATTTTTATGCCACTACTATATTGTTTTGATTAGTATAGCTTTGTAGTATATCTTGAAGTCTAGGACTATGATACCTCCAGTTTTGTTCTTCTTTTTCGATATTACTTTGGCTATTTGTAGCCTTTTGTTGTTCCATATAAATTTTATGATTATTTGTTCTAGCTCTGTGAAAATTGCTACTGGCATTTTGATAGAGATTTCACTGAATCTGTAGATTTGGGTACTATACACATTTTACTTTGTACTTTGGGTAGTATAGGCATTTTAACAATATTAATATTTCTAATCCATAGCGTGGAATACCTTTCCATTTGTTTGTGTTATGTCAATTTCTTTTGTCCATGTCTTATAGTTTGCAAAGTATAGGTCTTCCTCCTCCTTGGTTAAATTTTATTCCCAGGTATTTTCTTTTTGGTACAATTATAAATAGGGTTGTATCATTATTAGTGCATAGAAATGCAACAGATTTCTGTATTTTTTTTTTTTTTTTTAAGTAGGCTCCACGCTGGGCTTGAACTCATGACCCTAAGATCAAGACCTGAGCTGAGATCGGGTTACCTGGATGGCTCAGTTGGCTGAGCCTCCAATTCTTGATTTTGTCTTGGGTCATGATCTCAGGGTCCGGGATCCAGACATGTTTCAGGCTTTCCACTTAGTGGGGAGTTTATCTCCCTTTGCCCTTCCCCCAGTTCATGCTTGCTCTCTCTCTCTCTTTCTGAAATAAATAAATCTTTTTAAAAAAGAGACCTGAGTTAAAGTCAAGTGTTGAACACTTAATCCAGGTGCCCCAGGTTTCTGTATTTAAATTTGCATCACAAAACCTTACTAAATTATTTTATTCAAGATCCCTGTAACTGGAGAGTAGAAAATGAATCCATCCACTCAACAAAAAACTTATGGAGCACCTACTATTGATAGGCAAGTCTTCTAAAGTTTGGAAAACAACAGTAAGAAAATAATGACGATCCTTCATGGATCTTATATTTTAGAAATGAGTCATCAAGAGGAATCTGTTTGTGATAGATTTGAAGAGAGCTCTGACCTCTTGATTTTTTGAGGTTTTTTTTTTTGCTTGTTTGTTGTTTTTTGTTGTTGTTTCTTTTCTCTCATGGAACAGGGTACGTTTAGGCAAATCTTGCTCAGACTGCACATAGTCAAGGGTTACATAAATCTGTACTATTAGTAGCATTCATTTACATTTCAAAATAAGTTGTAAGGTAATTTGTGTAAAACAAAATTGCAGAAACAATTACCTGTATGGCATACTTCAAGAATAGTATAGCAACAATGCAATTACTATAAATCAGAACAATAACTACTATAGTACCTAAACATCACTACAAATATAAAAACCAAGGAAAAAACTGTTATTTATCGTTAGAGTCCACATTGTTCATTGAACCTTATATTGCTATACGATTTTACAGAGATTCACAAACAGAGAAATTAGCTCTACTTTATAATAAGGAATATAATGTTTCCAGCTGGTTGTATAAGACAATAATCAAGCAATAAATATTTATTTCTCTTCCTCATATATAACCCTATGTTATAAGTAAGTAATATTATAGAATGATAAAAATATGATCTTCAGAATCATCCAGGTCCTTAATTTTGTCACTTACTAACTCTGTTATACGGAACATATTTATCCTCACTAGGTTATTGAGGTCTTTAAATATGAAATTAGGCTCATTTTAGTTAGTTTTGAGGATAAAATACAATAAAACATTATATATGAAAGCATCTATGCTTATGGAATATAGTATTTACTCAATAAATATTAGATTTTTCCCCCTCATGTTTAAAACACATATTTGTTAGGAAGACGCTACTATTACAGATAAAGTAAATTGAGTACTGTTATTACAAAATAACATCAATATTGTAGAAACAAAGGACAGGCCACCCCAAGAAGGGCTACTTTGGCATGAACATAATTTTGAGTTAAAAGCAGACAAATCCCAGCAGATTCAGGAAAAAAAAAAACAACAACACCAAAAAACTCTTTATCTCCCTTCAACCGTTTGCTTATACCAAGAAAATAGCTGTTAATGGAATTTCCTTTTTACTTGAGAAAGTTACCTACATAATAAGGCAACCTTTTTATCAACCCAGAATGTCTCTCACCTTCCTGCTAAAGCTGTTCTCTTCTTTGTATCCTCAGACCCCTTCCCCTTTTCTTAGCTCTTATAGGTATCATGTTGCCTCATTGTTTTTGCAATATTATGTTTATGTGGATTTCCTTTATGTACACAAGTAAATATGGTATTCTCCTGTTAAACTGTCTCATGTTATTTGCTTCTCAGTCTAGCTAGGAGGACTAGCTAGAAATTCCTCCTCTCCAACAACATTAGGTAAAATGAACTAAAAAGTAATTATTATTATTATTCCAGGAATAAAGTTACATTAAAAAAATATTACAGGGTCACCTAGGTGGCTCAGTCATTGGGCATCTGCCTTTAGCTCACGTCATGATTCCAGGGTTCTGGGATCAAACCTCGCATCAGGCTTCTTGTTCAGTGGGAAGTCCGCTTATCCCTCTCCCACTCCCCCTGCTTGTGTTCCCTCTCTCACTGTGTCTTTCTCTGTCAAACAAATAAAAAAAAATCTTTAAAAAATAAATAAATACCTCTTTGGTTAGGTTAATTCCCAGGTATCTTATGGTTCTTGGTGCTATAGTAAATGGAAATGATTCTATAATTTCCCTTTCTATATTTTCATAGTTAGTATATAAGAAAGCAATTGATTTCTGTACATTGATTTTGTATCCTGCCACATTACTGAATTGCTGTACGAGTTCTAGTAGTTTGGGGGTGGAGTCTTTTGGGTTTTTCATATAAAGTATCATGTCATCATGAAGAGAGAGTTTGACTTCTTCTTTGCCAATTGGAATACCTTTTATTTCTTTTTGTTGTCTGATTGCTGTTGCTAGGACTTCTAGTACTATGTTGAGTAACAATGGTGAGAATGGACATCCTTGTTGTGTTCCTGATCTCAAAGACAAGGCTGTCAGATTTTCCCCATTGAGAATGATATTCGCTGTGGGTTTTTCATAGATAGATTTTATGAAGTTGAGGAATGTTCCCTCTATCCCTATACTTTGAAGCATTTTAATCAGGAACGGATGCTGTATCTTATCAAATGCTTTTTTTCTGTATAATTGAGAGGGCCATGTGCTTCTTTTCGCTTATTGATTTGTTCTATCACATTGATTTGAGAATGTTGAATCACCCTTGCATCCCGGAGATAAATCCCACCTGGCCATGGTGGATAATCTTTCCAATGTACTGTTGGATCCTATTAGCTAGGATCTTGTTGAGAATCTTGGCATCCACATTCATGAGGAATATTGGTCTGAAATTCTCCTTTTAGTTGGGGTCTTTGCCTGGTTTAGGGATGAGGGTAATGCTGGCTTCAAAGAGAGAGTCTGGAAGTTTTCCTTCTGTTTCTATTTTTTGAAACATCTTCAAGAGAATAGGTATTATTTCTTTGTAAAATGTTTGATAGAATTCTCCAGGGAATCCATCAGGTCCTGGGCTTTTGTTTTTTTTGGGAGTTTTCTGATCACTGCTTCAAACTTGTTACTAGATATTGGTCTCTTCAGCTTGTCAATTTCTTCCTGATTCAGTTTTGCAAGTTTATAGGTTTCCAGGAATGCATCCATTTCATCTAGATTGCTTAACTTATTGGCATATAACTGTTGATAATAATTTCTGATGATTATTTCTATTTCCTTGGTGTTAGTCATTAGATTCCCCTTTCATTAATAGTTTTATTAATTTGGGTCCTCTTTTCTTTTGGATTAGTTTGGTCAGTGGTTTATTGATCTTATTGATTCTTTCAAAAAACCAGCTTCTAGTTTCATTGATGTGTTCTACTGTATCTCTAGTTTCTATCTCATCGATCTCTGCTCTAATCTTGATTATTTCCCTTCTTGTGCTTGGGGTCAGCTTAATCAAAGAGGTAAATGATCTGTACTCAAGGAACTACAGAAAACTCATGAAAGAAACTGAAAAAGACACAAAAAGATGGAAGAGCATTCCATGCTCATGGACCAGAAAAATAAACATTGTTAAAATGTCTATACTGCCTAGAGCAATATATACTTTCAATGCCAACCCAATCAAAATTCCACTGGCATTTTTCAAAGAACTAGAACAAACAATCCTAAAATTTGTATGGAACCAGAAGAGCCCTGGAATTGCTAAGGAAATGTTGAAAAAGAAAAACAAAACTGGGCATCATGTTGCCTGACTTCAAGCTTTACTACAAAACTCTGATCACCAAGACAGCATGGTACTGGCACAAAAACAGATACATAGACCAGTGGAACAGAGTAGAAGGCCCTGATATGGACCCTTAACTCTATGGTCAAAAAATCTTTGACAAAGCAGGAAAAAAAATATCCAGTGGAAAAAAGACAGTTTTTTCAATACATGGTGCTGGGAAAATTGGACAGCTATGTATAGAAGAATGAAACTCGACCATTCTCTTACACTATACACAAAGATAAACTTGAAATGGATCAAAGAATCTATCAAAATCTTAGAGGAGAACATAGGCAGTAACCTCTTAAAAATCAACCACAGCAATTTCTTTCAAGACATGTCTCCAAAGGCAAAGGAAACAAAAGTGAAAATGGGCAGGTTTAGTCGCAATTCGGTGTAGCTTTTCAGTCCTATACCGAGGTCCGCCGGGTCATGGTGCCAGCCTGACTGAGAAGACAGGGAGACAAATGAGGAACCACCTCCTCCTGCTGTTCAAGTACAGGGGCCTGGTCCGCAAAGGGAAGAAAAGCAAAAGGCGAAAATGGCTAAATTCGTGATCCGCCCGGCCACCACCGCCGACTGCAGTGACATCCTGCAGCTGATCAAGGAATTGGCTAAATACGAATACATGGAAGACCAAGTAGTGCTAACTGAAAAAGATCTACTAGAGGATGGTTTCGGAGAGCACCCTTTCTACCACTGCCTGGTTGCAGAAGTGCCCAAGGAGCACCAGTCTCCGGAAGGACACAGCGTTGTGGGTTTCGCCATGTACTACTTTACCTATGACCCATGGATTGGCAAACTCTTGTATCTTGAGGACTTCTTCGTAATGAGTGATTATAGAGGCTTTGGCATAGGATCAGAAATCCTGAAGAATCTGAGCCAGGTTGCGATGAAGTGTCGCTGCAGCAGCGTGCACTTCTTGGTAGCAGAATGGAACGAACCATCTATCAACTTCTACAAAAGAAGAGGTGCTTCTGATCTGTCCAGCGAAGAGGGATGGAGACTCTTCAAGATCGACAAGGAGTACTTGCTCAAAATGGCAGCAGAGGAGTGAGGAGTGCGGATGCAGACAGTGACAGCTTCCATTCTATTTTAGAGTAAATTCTCAACTGATCTTGCTTTCTATCCTATTTGTAGTCAAATAATAGAATGAACACCCATTCCAAAGCTTTATTACCAGTGGCGTCCTTGCATGTTTGAAATGCGGTCCGATTAAGATGGCAATCTTGTATAGGGTTTGGAGTCCGATTTCTCCTTGAACATCTTTTGATAAACAAGGTGGTATGATCTTCTTGTATATGAAAAAAAATTCATTATTGTGAGTCATTTAAATGTGTACAATGTACACACTGGTACTTAGAGTTTCTGTTTTGATTCTTTTTTTTTAATAAACTGCCCTTTGATTTAATTGGTAAAAAAAAAAAAAAAAGTGAAAATGAACTTTTGGGACTTCACCAAGATCAAAAGTTTCTTCACAGCAAAGGAAACAGTCAACAAAGCAGAGAGGCAACCCATGGGATGGAAGAAAATATTTGCAAATGACAGTACAGACAAAGGCTTGATATCCAAAATATATAAAGAACTCCTCAAAATCAACACACACAAAACAGATAATCATGTCAAAAATGGGCAGAAGACATGAACAGATACTTCTCTAAAGAAGACATACACATGGTTAACAGACACATGAAAAAATGTTCATCATCACTAGCCATCAGAGAGATTCAAATCAAAGCCACATTGAGGTACTACCTTACACCAGTTAGAATGGCCAAAATCAACAAGACAATAGACAACAAGTGTTGGAGAGGAGGTGGAGAAAGAGGAACCCTCTTACACTGTTGGTGGGAATGCAAGTTGGTGCAGCCATTTTGGAAAATGGTGTGGAGATACCTTAAGAAATTAAAAATAGAGCTTCCCTATGACCTTGCAATTTCACTACTGGGTATTTACAAAGATACAGATGTGGTGAAAAGAAGGGCCATCTGTACCCCAATGTTCATAGCAGCAATGGCCACAGTCGCCAAACTGTGGAAAGAACCAAGATGCCCTTCAATGGACTAATGGATAAAGAAGATGTGGTCCATATACACTATGGAGTATTTTGCCTCCATCAGAAAGGATGAATACCCAACTTTTGTAGCAACATGGACGGGACTGGAGGAGATTATGCCGAGTGAAATGTCAGCAGAGAGAGTCAATTATCATATAGTTTCACTTACTTGCGTAGCATAAGTAAGGAGGACATGGAGGACATTGGGACATGGGGAGGAGAAGTCAGTTGGGGGAAATTGGAGGAGGAGACAAACCATGAGAGACTGTGGACTCTGAGAAACAAACTGAGGGATTTGGAGGGGAGGATAGTGGGGGGTTGGGTGAGCCTGGTGGTGTGTATTAAAGACGCAGGTATTGCATGGAGCACTGGCTGTGGTGCATTCACAATAAATCTTGGAATACTACAAAAATAAAATAAAATTTTAAAAATTAATAAAAATACATAAAAATAAAATAAAAATTAAAAAATACTTCAAATTTATATAACAACAACAGATTATCTGGAAAAATTCTGTTCCAATTTACTCATAAAAAAGACCTTATGAGTTGTTACACTGTGAACAATTAATAAGACAGTACAATTATAAATAAACTTGTGGAAATCTTAGATCATAATACAAAGGGTAGTCTTTGTTTTATTACTCATTTTTGCTTTTTTTTCTTGGAATGCTCAACCAAGAACATTCTGTGACTTTTGTCTATGAAAAAATAACAGTAGAAATTTGAGTTCAAAGGGAGTGTACATTATGAGTGGGAGTAAGGTTCCCACCTGTGAAATGTGATAATGAAAAATAATTACTGGGGTTTGGTACTGAGATGAAAATAAGAGCACAGAATGAAAGAGAGAGGGTTGTTGGATATGAAAAGAGGCAACTAACCCCACTGGAACCCTGCTGTATATCATGAAGGAAGCATTTAGAGACTGCCAGCCACCAAAATAATGTTCATGCCAAAAAAGTGGCTCATCCTGAAACAGCCTGTCCTAGGTCCTTACTAGTAAAAAAAAGAAAAAAAAAAAGTACAGCATAGACTACTACCACTAAAATTTATTATTTTAAAAGTTTAAAACAAGTACAGCTTTATATTCTTGTGAAGATACATGATAAAACAAAAAATTTGAAAAGAAAATAAAAGATACAAAATTCAGGAAAGATGTTGCAATAAGGAACTTCATGTATTAATGATCTAGTTATTTCAGTAGATGATGGGTTCATAAGCAGTATGTTGATATGATGATAATGAAAAATATTTAAAATATGGATTAGAATAATTACTTTGTATTTTTAAATATTTTATAAGTACAGAGAAACAAATATGTATTTTTCTCATTCTCGTCTCAGTAATATACTCAAAAGTGGTTAATTCACATACTAATGAAGAAGTAAATGCACAGAATCACTTACTCATGTCACACATCTAATTAGAATCAAAATTGAGATTATTAACTTTTCCTGTGCTCATATCACTTTGCAGAAAGCATCTTTTTTGGGAAATGGTAGAACCTAAGAGAAATGTTAAAACATGGACACTTTTCTAAATACCTTGGAATTGGTTAAGTGTTATTGTGAACTCATAAAAATAACATTTTAATTCATATTGGATGTGACTCTGAAGGGGGGCAGAACTAGCCACCCCAAAGTATGCCTCTTTGCCTAAAGATTATTTTGAGCTGGTTATTTTTGGGAAAGAGTAGCTTTAAAAACCTAGTAGAAGTTAGAGACATTTGCATTTTGAGGGAAATCTCCATTTGTAAAGGTGTCTCTGGTCTGTACTAGGAAGAAGAAGGTGACAAAATCTCTAGAAATCCTTATCAATAGAGAACACAACTGACTTAAATCTGCATAACAATCACACTTTTGTTTACTGTGTTTTGCTTGATAACCACCCAAGTTGGCCTCCCTTTCCATTGGTATCTTCTCTTGTCTTTAGCTGGAGTTTGTATTTAAGGTGGTGACTTGAGCCATGAATTGGTCAGTTTTTGTTTTTTTTTAATGTTTTGTGTGTGTGTGTGTGTGTGTGTGTGTGTTTACATTTATTATCATTACTTTACCTTTACCTGTGTTATAAACTACAATACTTTAATTTTAATTTAGATAGTTACTTCTCTTACAGAGCTACTACAAATAAAATGTCTCTAATTTCTTTTTTTTTTACTATTTTTGGTGCATTTATTTATTTATATAGATACAAATACCCACCTGATATCCTTTTCCTATCTGAAGATGTCTCTTTTTAAAATCAAATATAGTAAAATACACATAATGTAAAATTTACCATTTTAATAATTTTTAAGTGTACAGTTCTGGGGCATTAAGTACTATCACATTAGGCAGCAACCAGCAGCACCATCCATCTTTAGAATTTTTTCTGTTTTCAAACAGGAGGTTGAGTGCGTTGAACAGTTGCTCCTCATTCCTCCTCCCCCCTCAGCCCTCAGGGACCATAATTCTACTTTTTGTCCCTAAGAATTTGACTATCTAAAGACCTCATGTAAGTGGAATATTATAATATCTGTCCTTTTGTGTTTGGCTTGTGTCACTTTGTGTAATGTCTTCAAGGTTTCATCAATGTTGTGGCATGTGTCAGAATTCCTTCTTTTTAAGACTGAATAATATTGCAGTGTTTGCATATACCACATTTTGTTTATCCACTCATCCATCAATGGACACTTACATTGTTTCTACATTTTGGCTATTTCAAGTAATGCTGCTATGAACACGAGCACACAAATATCTCTTCAAGTCCCTGCTTTCATTTACTTTTGGTATATGCCTAGAAGCAGAATTGATGTAGGAAAGACGATATTAGAGTTCAAGGCTAATGGCCAAGAGAGAATTCTTGAGACATCTTTGACGCAAAAAGGTAGTTTATAAAAAAAAAAAAAAAAAAATCACAGGGACAGGACCTCTGGGCAGAAAGAGCTGCATCAGGGACATGAGGAGTGGCTCATTACATACTTTCAATTGGGGAGGTGGTTAGGGATAGGATTAAGTCTCTAAGGAATTTTGGAGGCAAGATTTCCAGGACCTTGAGTGGGCTAGCTATCCTTGAGAAAAGGTCATTTTTTTTTAAGCTTTTATTTTTTTATTTGACAGAGAGTGAGCAAGAGCAGGAACACAAGCAGGGGGAGTGGGAGAGGGAGAAGCAGGCTCCCCGCTGAGCAGGGAGCCAGATGCGAGACTCAATCCCAAGACCCTGGGATCATGACCTGAGCGGAAGGCAAATGCTTAACAACTGAGCCACCCAGGCCTCCCAAGAAAAGGTCATTTATTGCCATCTAATAAAACCTTAGTCATGGGACCCTTCAGATATACATGGTGGGCCATATGCTTGGGGGATGACTGCCAACACATATCTTGAGGGGTTAGAGATAAAGGAAGTTTCCTAAGGAGTTTTTATACCTTAAAGTAGATTTACAAGTATCCTAGAAGTGGGGGCGGGGTTCAGGCTAGATTGCCTTTTGTCCTTAGCAAAGTATTAACATTGAAGCAGTTGAGTTTCTCTGCCGGTTTTAAGAACTTGTCAGTGGGCTCTAGATAGTAAGAGAATTTAATAATTTTTCTTTTGCCTTTGTTTCTCACATAAGAATGGCTGGATCATATTTTAATTTTTTTTAGGAACGGCCATATTGTTTTCCATAGCAGCTACATTATATTCCAACCAGCAATGCACAAGAATTCCAATTTCTCCACATCCTTGCTAGCACTTGTTATTTCCGATTTATGTTTTATTATAGCCATTTTAATAAATGGGAAGGGGTATTTTATTGTGCTTGTGATATCCATTTCCCTAGTGATTAATGACACTGAGCATCTTTGCTCATTGACTATTTGTTTATCTTCTTTAGAGAAATGTCTATTTAGATGCTTTACTCATTTTATAATTGGGTTATTTTTGTTGTAGAATTCCAAAAGTTCTTTATATATTCTGTATAGTAACCTCTTACCAGATATATAGTTTGGAAATAATTTCTCCCATTCTGTAAGGTATTTTTTCACTCTTTTGATAATTTTCTTTGATGCCAAACAGTTTTAACTTGAATGAAGGTCAGTTTACCCATTTTTTTGGTTGTTACTAATGCTTTGGATGTCATATTTAAGAAAAAATTGCCAGATCCAAGGTCATGAGCTCCCCTCCCCACCTTATGTTTTCTTCAAAGAGTTTATATTTTTAGTTCTTACTTTTACGTCCTTGCTCTATTTTGGTCTCACTTTTGTAAGTAGAATAAGGTAAGAGATCACCTTAATTTTTTTTTTTTCCCCATATGGATATCCAGTTTTCCAAGTGCCATTTGTCAGAGACTCATTTCTCTATTGGATGGCCGTGGCACCCTTGGGAAAGAACAATTGACCATAGGTGTGTGGGTATATTTTTAGGATTCCTATTCTATCCTATATTTCACCAGTGAAACACTACTTTCATTACTGTAGCTTTGTAGTAAGTTTTGAAAGTTGAAGTAAATTAGAACTTCAATTTTGTTGGTATTTTTCCATATTATTTTGAGTATCGGGATATATTGGCATTTCACATGAATTTTTGATGAGTTTTCCATTTCTGAAAATAATGAGATTTTGATTAGTGATTGCATCGGATCTGTAGATCACTTTGTGTAGTATCAATATCTTAACGAATTACATTTTCCAATCCATGAACATGGGCTGCATTTCCATTTGTTTGTGTCTTCTTTAATTTCTGTTAGTGTTGTTTTATAATTTTCAAGATACAAGTTTTGTGCCCTCCTGGTTAAATTTATGATTTAATATTTTATTTTTATTGCTATTGTAAATAGAACTGTTTCCTTATATTTCTTTTTGGGTTGTTCCTTGCATTTGAAGAATGTTTTTTCCATAAGTAAATGTGAATATATCAAATACTTTTTCTATATGTGTTGTTGAGGTGATCACTTATTTTTCCCTTGGTCTATTAATGTGGTGATTCATTTTTATCAATTTTGTTTGGAAAACAGTCTTTTATACATGGCATAAAACCAACATTTTTGTGATGTATTACTTTTTTAATGTGTTACTGGATTTAATTTACAAATATTTTGTTTAGGAGTTTTACATCTATAGTTATGAGAAATTTGTCTGGATTTTTTTTTTTTTCCTGCCATGGTCTCTCATTCTTATATTACATGCTTGAAGTCAAAGTTATTATAAATAACCTAATAAAGTTGGCCTAATAAAATAAATTGTCAAATTTTATTTTATTCTCTTTTTGTAAACTTTATATATACTTAGCAGCAATAATTCCTTAATTGTATTGTAGAATTCATTGGTGAAAGTATCTGGACATGAAATGATTTATTTATTTATTTATTTTTGTGGGGGCTGTGAGAACAAGTGGATTTAAATACTGATTCAAGAGTTGTCTGGGTGGCTCAGTGGGTTAATGCATCTGCCTTCGGCTCAGGTCATGATCCCAGGGTCTTGGGATTGAGCCCCGCATCAGGCTCTCTGCTCAGTGGGGGGCTTGCTTCCTCCTCTCTCTCTGCCTGCCTCTCTGCCTACTTTTGATCTCTGTCTGTCAAATAAATAAATAAAATCTTAAAAAACAAAAACAAAAAAAATACTGATTCAAAATCTTTAATAGTATGGAAATATTTAAAAATTCAATTTTTGTGTCAGTTTCATTATGTTTTATTTCTATGATTTTATACTTTTAAATACATTTTCAAATATGCTGCCATAAAGTTGTTCTTAATTTCATAATATTTTGATGTCTGCATATCACATGTGCACATTTTTGTTTGATACTTTCAATCAACATATACTTTGAAAAAATAAAGGTTACTTTTTAATGATCAAAAGATATTAATGTTTTCTCATGATTTTTGAAAGTGTCTAATTTTGTGGCATTCAAAGTACTTGCCCTTAATGCTGACAATGGCAGGATTCTGGAGTGGTAAGGAGAAAGTTTAGGAGGTTACAAAATATCGCTTGCAGTATGCTATTTTAATTAATACAAAATAATATTATCATCTTCTTTGTCAATAAATCTTATTTGAGTATCAATCTAAAGTTCTCAAATACAAAAGTGTAACAGGAAAAAAATGTAGAAAATAAACTACACAAATTCTTTGTTGAGGTGCATTTAATCTAGTCTTTAGTATTAACATTGTGTTTCCATGATCAGTAAATTTAGTATCATTTCTAGTAATAAATTATGATGTGAATTCAGAAATATCTTGTGTTAGTTTGAGTTGTTACTTATCACTAAAAAATAAAGTAATATAAAATGAAATAATTTCCATTACTAACAAACATGAGCTAGTTAATGTACACAAATACAATAAATTGAATCTTAAAATGAATATAATGGTTAAAACTTAAAATCCTATGTCATTTCATTATTATTATTTCTTAAGTAATGAAATGTTCATTTGGTTCTGAAATAGCATCAATGTTTGGTTGTCAGTAAACTTTGTGTTTATGCCATTATTTCTTTTTTAAAAAATATTTTATTTATTTATTTGATAGCGAGAGACACGGCAAGAAAGGGAACACAAGCAGGGGGAGTGGGAGAGGGAGAAACAGGCTTCCCACTGAGCAGGGAGCCCAACGCAGGGCTTGATCCCAGAACGCCTGGATCATGACGGGAGCTAAAGGCAGACACTCAAGGTCTAAGCTACACAGGCATCCCTGATTCTTTTTTTTTTTTTTTTTTAATTTTTAAATAATTTTTTAAAGATTTTTATTTATTTGACAGACAGAGATCAAAAGTAGGCAGAGAGGCAGGCAGAGAGAGAGGGGGAAGCAGGCTCTCCACTGAGCAGAGAGCACGATCTGGGGCTAGATCCCAGGACCCCGAGATCATGACCTGAGCCGAAGGTAGAGGCTTTAACCCACTGAGCCACCCAGGCACCCCTATGCCATTCTTTAAAGAAAGATCTACTTTTTCATTTTAAAGTGCATTAGAGACTTTGTGTATAAATACTCTCATGCTTGAAATAAGTATAATTTAAATAATCTCAGCTGAAGAAAGATACTACCTTATATTTAGTGAATAAGGAGGCTGTTTTAAGCATCCCTAGACAGGTTTATGTAGTCAAATTAACATTTATTAATTTCTATTTTTTCTTGTGGTCTTTTTTGGGGGAGGAAGTACAAGTGTTCCAATAATCTGAACAAATAATTTAGACAATTCCAGATGCACAATAAATTTAAGAGGTTAATGAACAGAAAGAGCTTAATCCTCCATATCCTGCTGCCTAAATTGTGTCCGCTTATTTCTTTCTTAGTTCTTGCTAAGATCCTAATCTGCTAATTGATCTTGGTATTTTTTGTACTGATAATCCAATGGAAGGGCTATAAAATAATATTGTATCTCTCTTTTTAAATTGATCACTGACATGCTCATAGTCAAGTTGAAGGTTTCCCTGCACATTGTCCTAAACCTATTACAAAACAGTGGTTCCCAGAATCTCTCAGATCATGGCATCTTTAGCATCCCAACATTTTTTTTCCACAACACTTTGCAGTCAAAATAAAAAAAAAAAAAAACAAAAAAAACAAATAGACAAAAAGGTAACAGTTCCATTTATTGAGTTGACCCAAAAAAGTGAACATTTTAATTTCCATGATGTCCAATAGATGTCACTCAGTTTTCCTTAAAATTAAAAAAATATCCCATAATTCTCCTGTTAGTTCATCTTGGTGCCCCAGGGGCCTTTGGCACACAGTTTGGGAACCATAGTTTTGAAAGTTATAAACTGAATGGAAATGATAGCAGGAGTAGAAGTCCTTTTAGAACGATTTTTTAGCCCTTAGAGAGCATCTTTTTTCCCCATTAGGCAGCAAACTCTGTGCCCTATATCATAACATTTCAACTAAATTTTCTTAGAGTTGAGGTGAATAAGAGATCTGTTAATGTGTATAATAGCTAAGAATATATAGTAATGATGACTTCAGTCATGGTTATTTTTTAACAACTTATGTTTAGAAGAAAAGTCAAAATATTTTTAAAAGGGTAATGGTTTTAGTGTAATTAGCAGGGAATAATAAAATGATTTGACAGGACCACACAGTTTTGTGTAACTATAAGTAATGTTTTAAATCTGGCTGCAGAACATGGCTGTTGTGATCCAGTCTTTATGTAGCTTCCCTGCTGAAGATTTAATTTATTTGGCCTCTTGAGGAACACATTTGGCATTGTAATATGTTTTGCTTCCAGATTCCATCTCCAAGGATGACTTGATGAGATTGCACATAAATTTATTTTCAAGGCAAACTATTTTCCTTATAGGGGGCTATCTATATTCATCCCACAGAGGTGGAAAGTAATATAATAACAATCAAATATAGATATTCAGTGAGTGAAAGCCTCGTAGATCTTATATATGTGGTCATCTCATGCATAATTTTATTAATCACTACTCCTATGAGATAGGAAATTTCAAGAAACTTAACTAGGAAATAAAATATGGTGGTTTATATCAAAGAAAGATTTAAATATCTTATCCACCACTAAATATCTACATGGTGAATCACTAGAAAGTATAAAAAACAAACAAACAAACAAACATAAATTTGGGGAATACACTAAACCAGGTAGAGTTTGTTTTCTTCTTGATTTCTGACTGACTCTCAAAGGCAACTTACCTTGATCTCTTTGTGACTTTTTTTCTTGTTAAAATATACAGAATTAATTAAGCAGATTCATAGAGCTGAATGACAAAATTGTATTAGGAGATGCATTGGGACTCTATGTGACCTTATTAAGTGAGGTGAGCCATTCATTAATTCAGATGATAGAGCTTATTATAATAATCTTTTACTTGTGCTATTGTTGAGCATAACCGCTTTCTCATATTTGCATATGCATATTGAGATAATATCATTTCATTAATTTTTTGTACTAAACTTGTCAAGAGTAATTCTGAAAGTTTTAGGTTACAGTTAATTTAACTATATACTTGCATATTATCTTCACATATGCTTGAAAAATTTATATGCAATCATAGTAAGCTTTTACAGCAAATCAACTAATAAATATATCTATTAATCATATAGGTATTTATGTAAATATGTAGCACCATCCTTAGTATGAATAGGACATTCCAATCTGCTATGTTCCTTCCCTGTCTTAAATTTTACTAATGATATGTCCACCATTTTTTGTTTAATTATTCTCCCCACCTCTGCCTCAGTCCTTACAATCTATTTTCCCTGTAGCAATCAGAAAATACATAAAAGTGACACCAATATTCCTGGCTTTTGTTTATAAAAGAGACTAAATAATATTGAAAAATCTTTTTCTTTCTTTCTTTCTTTCTTTCTTTCTTTCTTTCTTTCTTTTTCTTTCTTTCTTTCTTTCTTTCTTTCTTTCTTTCTTCTCTTTTATTTCTTAAGGAAGGAGGTAGGGACAAAGGGAGAGGGAGAGAGAGAATCTTAAGCAGGCTCCACACCAAAAGTGGAGCCCAAGGTGGGGCTTGATCTCATGACTCTGAGATAATACCCGAGTAGAAATCAAGAGTTGGACACTTAACCAACTGAGCTACACAGGTTCCCCTAGAAGATTGTTTCTAAATATAAACTGGAAAATTTTACTCTATGCTCAAAATCCTTCAGTGCTCTTCATCATAATTAGAATGAGAAAAACAAAACAAAACAAAACAATTCAAGAACCTACAAGGCCTTCCATGATCTGTTCTAGTTTCTCACTAATATTTTGTGTACTTTCCAACCACCAGTGACTTGCTAGCTCTCCTCCAATCTCAATGACCTTTTTGTATTTTAAGGACCAGTTAGTCTTAGTGTCAACTCAGGTCTTTTTCTCACATTTTGCCTCTGCCAAATTTCTCTTCTATCTGATATCCACGTAGACCCAGCATCACTTGATCTTTATCTGCTAAAGTATCTCCTTGTCTAGGACTTCTTCAGTGACCAGCTGATATAAAATTATCCTGATTGCAACTTTCTCTTCCTTTCCCCTCAGAGGGCTTATCACTACTTCATAGTTATAATTTGTATATTATATATTATTTCTTTTTTCTGCCTTAGAATTATGGGGTTCATACCTATCAATGTCCAAAAACAAAACAAAGCAAAACAAAACAAAACGCAAAACCCTTAAGAATAAGTGGGGCATTAAAATAACTAGAAATATATACTTTCTGAAATACTCATCAGTTGACAAAATTGGTTTTATTATATTGAGTCTCTAAAATAACCCTATTCAAAAATTATTTTCCAAAATATAATTCTTTCTAAAAATAAAAATAACATATATACATGCATATTAACACTGAAAGACTTCTTTATACTTTTTTTTAAAGATTTTAATTATTCATTTGACAGATAGAGACCACAAGCAGGCAGAGAGGCAAGTAGAGAGAGAGAGAGAGAGGGGAAGCAGGCTCCCCACTGAACAGAGATCCTGATGCAGGGCTTGATCCCAGAACCCTGAGATCATGACCTGAGCCAAAGGCAGAAGCTTAACCCACTGAGACACCCAGGTGCCCTTTCTTTAAACTTATTATTTGAAGATTAAAAGTAACATGAGGAGTAAGTTAATTCACCACATATTTTAATATTTTAATCAATGTCATAGTATATTCTGTCTCTAATATAATGTCAATTGTACTACAGGATTCTTCTCACAGATTGAGATTCCAAAGTAAACTAAAATTTTAGACTTAAATCTTGTTCTCCATTAGTACTCTTATTTTGTTTGATTTTTTTCCTTTGCTTTTGTAAGAATTTGAATGTCTTCCTGTCTGCATGTTATGTTTTTAATATTTTTCAATTTGCTAAAATTATATGCTTTCAAAGCTAAATTTTGTGAAGCTCCATTCATGATATGCTTATTTTGATTAAAGACATTGGGTTAGTTTTGACAAATGCAAAAAAATAGAATACTTTATTATAAATTCAGCATCAATGCCCTATATTTAGATTTACTGAAAGTTGTTTTTACAAAATTTCATATATGTTAAAAGTCTAATTAGTGATGGACAGCAAAGAGAAAAAGCATATATTGCCTAAAATTATTTTATTTTTTATTTTGATTAATTAAAATATCCAGAATATTATACAAAATAAATATAATATGTTTTGCTAAGAGAGTCAACACATTAACAATAGTATCTTCACTTTTCATACATGAACAAGCTTAAAAGGAAAAAAAATAATTAATTTAGAAGAACAATCACTTTTTTATAAGAAAATTTATGCTGTGGAGAGTTATATAAAAATGAACTTCCTAGAACTACATCTGCTAAATCATTGCTTTCAGGCTCAGTCTTCTAAAAATTTTTAAATTAAATGGTAGATTTCTTCAGTAGGTTTGTGTCTTCTGATGTTCCCATAGTCCGTAATATTATTATGGCCTCCATAGGCAATGATAAATGTTGACTAATATTATGTTACATGCTGTCTTAGTCTGTGTTCCCTCACAAGCCAACCTGAGGCAAAATTCATGCAATAACATTTTATTGGCCATGAAGTCCTATGGATGAATGGAGGAAAGGAAATGAGAATGAAGCTGGAAAGGGCGCAAAATAATTATAAGGAATAACTTTGGAACAAGCAATTTCTCTTTTTTCTCAGACATCTTCAAAGAGGTTTCTTCTCTAGCTGCTTAACCTGGGAAAAGTAGGGAGAAAAATTATCTGTATAACAAATCTCCCACCTTCAATGTTCACCCCAGTGAGCTTTCACGCCTTTGAAACTATGGTGACTGTTGAGGGAACTACATCTTGTACTTCACTGACAATCAGAAACCCAGTAGAAGGTTAGGAAGGGGCTCTCAGTGTAGGTTAGAACTGAAGCACTGATAGGATATATCTAGTGGGTTTCTCAGTCTTTTGAGGTGGAGGTGAGAACAGTAATGGTAACTTTATCAGGCATTAGGTGCCACTCCACTCTGAAAACAAGGCCAGGGAGCAGAGATTGGATAATTCATAAACTGAATTTATATAATCTATTCCTTATACAATTCAGATCTTTTCATACTCTGCTGAAATATTCAATACTCACTTTCAGTTCTTCCCTGAGAATAAGGGTGAAAGTACAATGTCTAAGTGTTATTGTGAGTTGCTATATTCTTTTTTTTTTCAAAGATTTTATTTATTTATTTGACAGACAGAGGTTACAAGTAGGCAAGAGAGGCAGGCAGGGAGAGAGAGGAGGAAGCAGGCTCTCCGAGGAGCAGAGAGCCCGATGTGGGGCTCGATCCCAGGACCCTGGGATCATGACCCGAGCCGAAAGCAGAGGCTTTAACCCACTGAGCCACCCAGGCGCCCCAATGAGTTGCTATATTCTTAAACAAACAAGCCAACACAAAAAGAAACTTCAAAGATATTAAAAGAAGCTTCAGTTCTGGGTTCTTGATGGATAAGATGATCCTGATCTTGATCCTTAAGCATTGTGATTATTAAATTACTTTGAAATTGGGGAATTGTGTTTTATACAATTGATATTTTCAGTTGTTACAAAACAGCAGAGACATCCCAGGGAATTTGTAGGGTTCCACACATATCTCTCTTTGAACTTCATGTAGTAGGAGCTATATCTTCTCATGGTTATCAAGATAGACCACTCCTACCATTCCATATCAGGTTCACCAGAATTAGAAGCTCAGAGTTCTTATACCTTTTTTAACCACTCGGAAAATAGTACCTTTAATTTAGCAAAAACTAAAGCAGTATGGGAAACACAAATTTTAAAAGTGAGTAGTAACTGGGACTAATGATAAGGAGATAGTCTTACCTCTCCTCCATGCTTCCCAGACCTAAATATCAGTTGATAGTTCAATGCATATACCATATACTAGAAAACAATACCCTTGGATTTTGTATCTCAGCTGGTTCCTTAACTGAGCCTTCATTCTAACAGTGTAATAGAATGTAATTAGTAAGACCCATGAATCTTGTGGTCATTAATTCATCATCATACCTCTTTTTTGATAAAGTGGGTATTTTGGCCTGAGGCAACATCACATGAAATATTCTGTTGAGATATCAGGTATTTTGTAAGCCCTCACATGATGGTGTTGATGGATGTACTGTGGACAAGAAGACAAATGTATATCCAAATTGTACATGTTTTCTGGAAAAGGGAAATTACTGTTCTCTCCATGACAGAAGGGGTCATATTTAATTGGCCTGTCTCCAAGTGGCTGAATAGATACACCAAGTAATAATGCCACATGGAAGACTCTGCAACAGTCTACACTTGTCAGGTTGGGCAGTCATCAACGGTAGCAACCAGAGCAGCCTTGGTGAATAGAGACCCATTTTATTAGACCCATGAATAGCTTTAATCTCTTCTCTTATAACCATTCTGGTCATAAGCCCCTTGTGCATGTGTACCTTGTTTGAAGAGATCTCCCTGGCAATGGATATCTTTGATGAAAATGAACATTAGTTAGACATACCTGCTTGCTTTGTGCCCATGCACATACTTCTTCCCCAGACTTCTTAGCCCTAACTCACCAGTCATTTTTAGTTGAGAACTCTGACCAATGAGCCAAGCCACCAACACAACCTAGAAATCAATGTATATCAGTATCTCTTGCCACCTCACCTGCCATGGGAATAAATGATTGAAGTTCAGTGTCCTAGCTCTGCCTTTTTGGAGGAATTGCCTTACTGCTGACTCTAGAGCCAGCCCTGATAGGAGCTGAAATATGGCAGAGGTCCATTTTGAACTTGCACCAACATTTTGGGCTATCTCATTTGTTATCCAGGTCTACTCTACTCCCCCCCCCCCCCTTTTTTTCCCCTTTTTTGAGAAAGGCAGTTTTTCAAGAGAGGCAATTGGGGGCAGAGGGAGACAGAAACACAGAGAGAATCTTAAGTAAGATTCATGCCCAGCACAGAGACTGATGAAGGGCTTGATCTCACAATCCTGAAATCATGACCTGAGCCAAAATTAAGAGTCAGATGTTTAACTCACTGAGCCCACCCAGGAAGCCCTACTCTCCCTCTTTAGTGTTACATATGAAGAACTTTCCATAGCACACTTCACCTTCTAACATCATGTTATTTGCTTGTTTATATTTATTGCTTTTATCCTTACTGTATAACTTAATAAGGGTGTTTCTAAAAAAAATTTGTTTTTGTTACCTGATAGGCCTCTTTTGCATAAAAAGTAGCTGGCTTATAATATGTCTTCAATAAATGTCTATTAAAAGAGTGAAAGAATACATTAACTCTGATTCATCTCTTTGCTTCCTTTTTCTTCATAGTACTTATAACCCCATAATATTATATATTATATATTAATGTGGTTTTATTCTGCCTTTCCTTCCACTACTAAAATATGAAATACATAAAGATTTGTTTACTTTGTTTAAAGAATTATCTACAGCACTTATAAAAGTGCCTGGTTAAAGAAATACTTTTTGAGTTAATTAGCAAATGGACCATGTTTTTCTTAATCCCTGACTGTATCACCAAGTGATATCTGACACAGTGCATGATGTATAAAAGGTGTCCAGTGAAGAAGTTGTAGCATAAAACAAACGCATCAGTTCTAAGTAGCATCCAGACTAGAAGTGGCCTCTTGCACTATTTTGGTTTTCCAGCAGGTAAAATTCAAAGGAAACTAAAATGATGGCTTTGACTTTTTAAAGTTGTTTCTCAAAAGTTGCAAAGAAAAATTCTGATTATCAGCCTGAAAAATTGGAAGGGCTCATTTCTTTTATTTATACACAGCTTGTGTTTGTTTGTTTGTTTTTTCTAATCCTGTAATTTATGGTTAGGGTTTTTGAGGATTCCTATTATTTTGTTTCTTTGGGAAAAAATATAAAACCAACATCTTATGAAATTACATGGGAAGAGAGGAGGCCCTTTTGTTAACTTTACTATATCTCACAGTAGGAAACAATTAAGTTGGTTTTTTTTAAGATTTTTAAATTTATATGATAGACAGAGATCACAAGTAGGCAGAGATGCAGGCAGAGAGAGAGGAGGAAGCAGGCTCCCCACTGAGCAAACAGCCCAATGCAGGGCTCCATCCCAGAACCCTGAGATCATGACCAGAGCAGAAGCAAGAGGCTTTAACCCACTGAGCCACCCAGGCACCCCAAGAGTTAAGTTCTTAAAGGGAGATATTTTTTAAACCCCTGTTGTACTTCATTATATACGTATCTGACAGAGAAAATCTGGCCAGAGGATGATCATAGACAATTGTTACTTGGAAGATGAATAAGGAGTTAATTTTCATTTTTGACATATTGAGATTTTGAATCTATTCTCTGCAAGTTCAGTTGGAAGAAGTCTAATCTCATGGTATCATTTGAGAACAGCTCTATGAATATTTGTGACAAATGAATCTTTTATTTGCCTTGAAAATTATGATTCAATTTCATGAAATGAAAAAAATTTATGGATAATATTTAATCACTACTGTCATATAAAAGCTAAGCTGTCAGCAGGATGCTATGACACCTAGACTTAGTCACTTCCAGCTGAGAGAGGATCCACACAGCTCCTAATGGCTTAGGAAACTGTGACTTGATATTCTGGCTCATTTAATAGATTTGTTATGTTTCTTGTTCTATGTGAAATTCCATGTTTGAAACTAGTGTAAGTAAATTTTTTGAATACTTTAATGCTATTACACTCTTTATGCTCCTGTTTTTAAAAATGAGTGCAGAAATAAATTCCCCAAATTTAAAGAAATGGCCTTAACTATGGACTGACATGAATATAATTTTAACCATAAAGTTTAATGAGATGTTTTGTTAAATAAATCAACATGTGATTATTTGCTGATATATGTGTCTAGTCTTGTTGTAGGTAGTGTGGTTACATATCCTCTATCTTTGACAAATTTTTTCTCTAGAAAGGAAAGTGAACAAGAGAGAAAAAACTATAACAATAAAATGTAGTGCATGGAACTACTTACATGTGAATGTATATGGCAGAGACTAAGGACTGTAACATTGATTTTAAATATACGTGTTAAGTACAATGATTAAATAAAGTTATCTTGCTTATTTTTCTATTGTTCAGGAACTTTGTGATATCCATCCATTTCACTTTTCAAGGTGTATTCTCATTACTACTTTGTTTCTTAGCAAGATCTAGACTTTAATCCAATTGGTCATGGTTTAATTTCAATTAAATGTCATTCTTTTAAATTTTTGACCTACTTGATATTATTCAATATTTTGACAAAAATTTAGAAAAGATGCCTATTAATTTTGTATATGCCCCAAAACACAGTGATTTTTTTATATAAAATTTGATAACCAATTTAAATGTAAAAATGACAGGCAATTTTCAGAGATTGATGTAACAAGTACAAGTTAACAGGTGTAAGAGTAGCTTTTCTACTTGTTCACAAAATACCAACTTTACAATTAGATAAAAGAGAATTTTTCTTAATGATAACAATTAGACCTTATGACTTAACATATTCAATCTGAAACATTATATTGTAGCCAAGAAAAGATATATATGCTACATAAATTGAAATAAAGTATTTAAATAATGAGGGGGAGAACTCCCCTCTACTATAGGCCGGATATGTTACACTATAATTCTCAAATTTGAATATGGACACTCTATTTTTAAAAAAATGGTATAGATTGCGGTCAAGATGGTGGAGCAGTAGCAGCTGAGACAACATCAGGTGGCAGGAGATCACTAGATAGCTTATCAAACCATTGCGAACACCTACAAATCCAACGGGAGATCAAAGAGAGGAAGAACAGCAATTCTGGAAAATCGGCCACTTTCTGGAAGGTAGGACCGGCGGAGAAGTGAATCGAAAGCGACGGGAGGATAGACCGCGGGGGAGGGGCTGGCTCCCGGCAAGCGGCGGAGCCACGGAACACTAAATCAGGACTTTAAAAGTCTGCTCCACGGAGGGACATCGCTCCAGAGGCTAAACCGGGGTGAAGCCCACGCGGGGTCAGCGTGGCCCCAGGTCCCGCAGGGTCACAGAAGGATCGGGGGTGTCTGAGTGTCGCAGAGCTCGCAGGTATCGGAGCGGGAAGCCGGCGACAGAGACAGAGCCAAGGAGTGAGCTCTCACCTCGGGGTTACCTTGAACTGGCCACGGACTGGGTGAGCTCGGAGCGCGGCCAGAGGCGAGGGAGATGGGAATAGCCGGGGCTTTTCTCTGAGGAGTGGAGCCCCGAATCTCAGCTCTTCCGGGCCGGAGACTAGGAGGCCGCCATTTTCATTCCCGTCCTCCGGACTCTACGGAAAGCGCTCAGGGAACAAAAGCTCCCGAAAGAGAAACCGAGCGGATTACTCAGCCCGGCCCCTGGTAAGGGCGGTGCAGCTCTGCCTCGGGCAAAGACACTTGAGA